>JAODAL010038017.1:0-39707 GCA_025379985.1 Phyllomedusa bahiana | reverse complement strand
AAAAAAAAGAGGGCTCCTATATAAGAATTAAGCCAGACCCCTAATAGTATTCTTAAAAAACTCACTTTGTGGAAAGGGGAAACTGTCGGTTTCTCAAGAGTCTTTATCCAGGGCAATTTGTCTTCACAGGAGGGGAAAAAAAGTGGCTAGCTATTCTGATGACGGCCTTGCCCCTTTCCTGCTCAGGAAATCATATTAGATACTCAGGGTCAAATGTAATATTGTAATGGCACCTAATGGGTACCCTGTTAGCTGTAATAAAAGCACCAAAGAATAAAAAATCAATTTTTGGGAAAGGTACTTAAAAAATTTTCTAAATTTTCCTCCTGCCCTTATGTTACGGGGAGAGATTTTAATGCTGTTTTCTCGGGATTAACAGACAGATTATCCGTGGGAACTAACCCACCCCCCAATCACGTTTGACTGGCTAGAGAATTCCAAAGCATTTTACACCCAGAGAGCGTGATATACCTTCTTCCTACTCCCCATGGCACACACTCTGGATGTTATTTCTTCGGAATATCCCAGCGTTACGAAAAAATAAGGAATAGAATTGGGCCAATAACTTTTTCCCCATGCCCCCAAATTTCATTGACGTGGGGAAATCAATAGCAGCATGACCCCGGAGAAAGTACTGGGGACTAAACGAGGGATTGCTCAAACACCAAAAAACACAAAAAAAAATGAGCTATCCGTTCTTTTAAAAAAATACTTTTTTTTTAAAAAAATAAGGGCCAGTTCCCCTTGATGACACATGGGAACACATTAAAACGGAATAAGGGGCCCTTTTTATAACACTAGGGTCCATAATTAAAAAAAGGACAGGCGACTTAAGAGGGGAAAATCTTCAAAGCCCAAATAGCAAAATGGGAGGCCGGCTATCACGTCACCATCCCAAAAGTCGCTTAAAAAGATAGGGCGAAAGGGGGTCAATGAAAAGATTTAGGGATCTGCCAGACTGAAAAAATGTTGAGGTACTTCGTCAAAGGGTTTTAAGAGAAAGGTAATAAAAGCCCACTCCCTACTAGCTAGACAATTTAAAGGATGACACATACATGAAAAACCCACTCACACATATCGCAAAGATTCCCCAAAAATTTTTCCTGATCTTTATAACTTACCCCAATACCCTCCCAACGATAAAAAAGAAAAAAGAAAGGAAAAACACCTTTTCGCCTCATGCCAAAAAACCCCCCCCCTTCAAAAAGAAGCAAATAGAATTTCTAAATGCGAGGTTACAGAAAACCATTTTAAGTGAGTGCTTAAACAATTACCCCCGGGCAGATCACAGGCCAGATGGGCTAACGTACCTATATTTCCAATTTTTTAAAGACGATTAAACCCCAAAATGGTAAAAAATGTAAAAAGAAATCTTACAAGGTGAAAAATTTCCCTTCTACTTTCTTCTTTCAATTTTAACCCCTCATCCCCAAACCCAAAAAAGGATCCCTTAGAAGTGTAAAACTATAGCCCAAATCCCCTTTTATTGAAGCGACCTAAAATATTCACAAAAATATTACCCAAATAGGCTGGCAAGAGGGCTCCTCGATCATTCACAGCGACCAAGTAGGCTTTATTAAAAACCGTAAAGGGAGGGAAAACAGTGCAGATATTAACCTTATTGATAAAATTTACAGATTTGACCACCCAGCTTTTAATTTTAGGGTTGGATCAGAAAAACTTTCGACCCCGCAAAAATTGGTCCCTACATGTTCTCATTTATGAAACACTTTGGCATCTCTGGGGCATTCATGGGGGCCCTACGTCAAATTTTACCCTCCCCCCCGGCAGTTATTCAACTCCACTGAAACATCTCCCTTCTTTAATTTAGCCAAAAGGAACGAGACAGGGATGCCCCAAACCCCGTTTTTATTCGCCATGTGTTAGCCCTGGGGGAGAGCTACAGACTGGAATCCTCAATTAAGGGAAAAAAAAAGGTGGGTAATCGAGAATTCAAATTGTCCCTTTTTGCAGAAGATATTTTGCTTACCTTAGGGCCCCCCCCACCCACACGGTTCCAAATCTCCCCCGCTCTTTTTGGTTAAAAAATTTCCCGGATCTATTCGGGAAATTAAAAAATTTTAAAAAGACAAAGCCGGAGGCCCCTGCCGTGGGAAAAAAAGGTGACCCCTTTTTTTGACATTGCAGTCAAATTCATTAAAAATTTGGAAAGAAACATCCCTGAAGAAAATTTAAAGGGTCAAGATCCCCAAAAACATATCTCCCCTCTACAGAAAAAAATTTTCCCACGGGGGAATACCGGGATATCAAAAATCTTTTTGCAGAAATGGAGGACACGGGCCTCTATCTTTCCCGGGCCCAGGGCCTATAGCGGAGGTTTCAAAAATGACAAAAATGCCCAAATTGTTATTTTTTGTTCGGGGCCCTTGCCAGTTGCAATCCCCAAAAAGAAATTTTAAAGGGGACATACAGCAGCATTTTTTAGTTTTTATCTGGAACTAAAAACGACATCGGATAGTTTTAAATGGGTTTTTTTTGGGGCAAGTAAAAAGAAGGGGAAGGGTTTGGTTTGTGCCCAGATGTCATAAAATACTAATTGGGCCCCCGCCCAAATAAAGGCCGGTTTCCCCCCGTGTCCGTCCCCCCCCTATCCCTTCCCTTTTGGGGTTGGCTAGAAATAGAAAATTTAAAGGAAAAAAACCCAAAAATACACCCCAAGCTCCCCTTTTTTTTTGGTCCCAGATCCCATTTTTACCACTTCACCCCCCCCCCTTTTGGGGGCCCAATGGGCCCCCTTAAATATAGAAACGGCACAGAGGGTAAACAACCCCTTCCATTTTAATGTTCGGGGACCCTCTTCTATGATATCATTCCTTTTTAAACCCCCCTTTCCTTTCCCTAGGGGAGGGGTGGACGGTTTTGGAGCCGGGGGTTTTTTAGGAATAAATTGTTTCATCCCCTAGGGGATTTTTATGGAACATAAACCCACTGAAACTCCCCCCCTTTTAATGTTGCTAGCCAGAGAAAAACACTCTACCCCCAAACCCATGCTCCATCTTTTTTTAAAAAAATTTAAAAGAAATTTAAATACAGAGCCTCTTCCTTTCCCTGAAAAGTTTTTTTGCCCACTGGGTTTGAAAGGCTATGTAAATTGAAAAACCCCCAACAAAGGCATGATCTCAAATTTTTTCTGATATATTACAACCCCCGGGACCTAAAACCCCCGGAGAACCACAAAATATGAATTTGGGGAAAAAACTTCTTAAAAAACCCCAATCCCCAAATTGACACCTGGAGACTTATTTGCGAATATGCAGGCAAAAAAATAAATTTATGAAACATAATCCCGGGAAAAAAATATAAGCTGATGACTTTATGGTTATCACACCCCCAGCAAAAGGGCCTACAAAACTCAACCCGGGATTCCCCAGATGCCCTGTTGGCAAAAATGCCGGGGCCCCAGGGAGGGGAATTCCCTGTATAAAACATATTTTCGGGGACATCCCCAAGGGATAAGCCCGGGGTTTTTGGGGTTAAACAGTAAGGGGACCTAATCCAAAAGGTAAAAATTCCTGTTTATCCCCTCTTAGGGCCCTTTGTTCAATTTTTTTTTCTGAACCTTTGGGGCCCCAAACAAAAAAAAAAAAACTAATCATTCATTTTCAGCCCTTGCGGCCTAGATGCTCAATCCCCCAGAAAAATGGAAAAGATTACCCCTCCATAAAGTCAGGGAAGCTACTAAAAATGAATAAAAAAATGTTAAAAAAGGGAAATATACCCCACACCCTTTACTAAAAAATTTTCCCTTAGACAAATTTGAAACAATTTGGGGGCCGGATGTGGGTTTACTATGTTATAACAAAAGGGAATCCCCAATAAACCCCCCATAGCAAAAGCCGAAGAGAAACAAACCTTCTACTGGCCCCTTCCCCCATCCCCTTTTGTGTCTTGCCCTTGTCTATTTTTTATAAATTCTGATTTACAAGTTGAATACTGAAATCGTTCCTCCCTTAATGTCCCCCCTAATAACAATGAAACTAAAATTTGAAAAGGAAATGGGAAGTGGGTTCCTTTTTTTCTACCCGTTCACCCTCCCCACCAAATTTAAACATGGCTTTTTTACTTAAAGCCCCCTACGAAGACAATGGGGAATCGACTCTTTATTTGCTACTAAAAAAAAAAATAATTACCCCAAAACCCTTCGAAAAACCCGGTAAATGGAAATTAGGTTTGGGTTGTAAAACATTTAAGATATAGTCATTTTTAAATTTAATTTCTTTTAAACTTTCAAACTCTATGACTCTGTATTTTGTGTTTTAAAACCATTTTTTGGGGTTATAAAAAAAATAAAAACACAGTTATATAAAAAAAAAAGAACATATAGAGGACTTTGGCCCCCTACTGGCCACCATCAAAGCGTGTGAGAGGTCACGTGATCTTCTATCTAATTTTTAAAAAAAAAGGGGACACACTTAAAAATTCTCGTCCAAAAGCAGATCTTCAAGAGCCCCCCTGACTATATCAATCCCCTACCCAGGAAAATGGGGGACAAAAACCCTAACAAAATCCTTTGGAAAGCTTTTTAAAAGGGGCCAAGCTAAAGGGGCATCGAACCCCAGCAAGAACAAATCTTCGTTGGGGTAACAGGATGGGTTCCTTATTACTAAGGAGGAAAATCAATCAGGTCAAATCCCACTCCTCAGATAAAGGACCCAAATATAAAAAACGCACACATCGGAAAACTCAACAGATCCAACGCATATTTGCCCAGTACTTCTGGGACTTTAACAAGGAACGCCCTTATGATTCTGTGGGCACTTGGTCCTTCTTTAATGTGGTGAACCTGCCAGGTCTTTCTGCAGAGGTTAACCTGGCCTTGGAGGCCGACATCTTGGGGGCCGAGGTTCACCATGCGCTCGCCTCCCCTCCCTCACAAAAAACGCCAGGCCCGGGATGGCTACCCTCGGAATTTTTTAATCCCCTGAGGCCAAAATTTGTTGCTCCCTTGACCATTACCTCAATGCAACATACAAAGGTCTCATAAATCCCCCAGAATTTTATGAATCTAGAACCATACTCCTCCCAAAGCCGCAGAGGAACCCGATGCTGCCTCAGTCCATATCTCTTCTTAATCAAGACTACAAACTTTTTAACCCAAAAAAATAGCCGACCCGGTTGCAATCGTCAGTCCCCTTCTTACCTCTCCACTAGGTTTATTACATAATAAAAAATTCCACAGAAGGTTTTTACGCACCCGCAATGCAGCCACAACACAGGCCATGACCCCCCACAAAACCCCCTTCCCCTTTGCTGGGCTCGACACCGAAAAGGCTTTTGACTTGTTTGGAAACTCCCCAACACTACTCTCCGCCCCCTCGCGGTTTTGGGGCCCTTTCTCACTTTTGTACAACTACCAAAAAACATCCCCCATATCCTCACGGTGAATGGTCTCAACTCCAAACCGATCTCCATTCAGACGGGTACTCGCCAGGGCTGTCCTCTCTCTCCGCTCCTCTTTAACCTCTGAATAGACCTCCTTATTCGTTACCTGGAAACCGTGACTCCATTTTTATGGCATTAAACTGGGCTCCCAAGAAATCAAATTGTCAGCATTTGCTGACGATCTCTTACTATACATCTCCAACCCAGCCGACTGTTTGCCGCACATTTTATTTGACATTCAAACATATGGGATGTTGTCAGGTTTCAAGGTCAACGAACATAAATCCAAAGCCCTCCTACTGAAGGGCAGGTCGACACCATCTTGGGCGGAACGTTACCCCTTTGAGTGGTGAACAAACTCTGACATATCTAGGGGTCCAAATCACCAAAAAAGTGACTTCCCTCTATTCAGAAAATGTCAGACCATTCATCAGATCCCTCGAGACTCACTTTAATAGCTGGAAAAATCTCACACTCTCACCCCTGGGCAGGGCTAACATAATAAAATTGATTATATTCCCCAAACTCCTTTATATCCTCCAATCACTCTCGATTTACCTCAAACCCAGAGACGTGAAATGGATTAATGCTTGCTTTCTCAGATTCATATGGAATAACCGTAGACCCCAAGTAGCCCTGAGGGTTCTATATCAGCGCAGGAAAAACGGGGGTATCAACTTCCCGAACCTTCTACTCTATAATTTGGGAACTCAGCTTCCTGTCATTGGGGATTGGCTACTTAGTACGTAATTTTATACCAATATTAACATAGATCAACAACTAGTACCTGACAAAGCTCTAATTAGCCTCTTACACATGCCATTCCCAGACATCCCACCACACCTTAAATCCAACCCCCTCATAATCACTACTTGGAAGGTGTGGGCTAAGGCAGAGCAGCTTCAGGGTCTTAACCCCAGATACTCACTATTACTTCCCTTCCTGGGGAACCCATACTTCCAGGGTGGATGAGCGCATGGCGAATTTTCCCGCTGCCAGTGGGGAGGGATCAGGAGAATAGATAATTTATTGGACCCGAACAGAAAAGACCTCTCCTTTTCAGTGAGGCCAAATTGACATTTGCATCTATCGGTCCTCAACCATTCTATTACTTACAAGCCTGTAGCTACATGCATGAAGTCATCAAGCACTTAACTGATAGGGACTGGAATGATCCCTTCTTAGCTCTGACAATATCTACCCATCAATCTAAGGTCCAAATCACACGTTATTATGGCTCCCTCTGTTCTTTACTGGATTACACCACTAAACCACAAGGCCTGGCCTCATGGACAAACTACATTGACTCCATCTCCCTAGGGGACATCCTAAATTCCTTATTGATGGCGGCGAAGTTTATCCCTTCCATGTCCTACTGGGAAATGGCATTTCGCATTACACACAGGGCATACGTCTCCCCACATAGGGGTTATCTGATGGGCACTTCTTCCACTCACACTTGTCCCAAATGCCTCTCTCCTCACGCTGACCTTTTGCACTGCCTCTGGTACTGCCCTCACATTAAGTAATTTTGGTCCCAAATTCACTCCTTTGTAACTACTCACTTGCTTCACTTTTGCCCTGATTCTCCTGAATCTCTTAGAAAAACTTTCTCATCTATTCCGGATGGACTGGGTGATAACCTCTCTTTATAAGTAACAAAAAGGCAAACAGTTCTATTAATTATGGAAAAACTTTATTAAATTACTCCCAGCTCATATCCGATTAAAGCTCAGACAGTGTTTTAATCTCACCACCTGGTATTTGGCATACCAAATCTCAGGAGATGACTCCGACTGGTAACCTTCTTCTTGTGTGGTGTTGTCGATACGTTAAGAGATAGTGGATCTCTCACTCTCTTGTGGATGTGCCAGGCGTCCCCCCCTCTCTCCCTGGGTTTCCCCTCCCCCTTCTCAGTTATTCTTAATGTTTTGCCCTTCTGCCGCTCACAATCTCCTCCAAGATCTTGGGGTGTCCCCTCTGGGCGCGACTAATTGCTTCCAGTAAATCATACAGGTACCATGATTCCAACTGATGCAGCATGATTGGTTCAATCGTCTGCGCCATCTGGTTGCATCATTAGGTGACACCTAAAATATGTCTCACCTACACCTTGTTCTCAGCGAACGGACTATTACCCCATGACCCTATCTCTGTAGTTGGTAAAGCTATGTAGTCCACCCTTCAATGAAAATGACCATGCATTGTTGTTTTCACTGTATTTTGGCGGTCATGCCTACAGATGAACCTGTTAGACTGTGTCCAGTTTTGATTTTATAACTAGTCATCGCAATCTTTGTTACTTCGCATTCTCTATTCCTGTGTTCACGAATCATTGAGAATCTATTGATCATTGTGACTGGGTGGAAGGGGTTCACTTGTTTTAAGATTTGTATTTGTCATTTTTGCATTTAAAAATTCTCCCATAAAAACATGTTGGGAAAAAAAAATAGTAGTGATAAAAAATATACTTCATCCTGGTGAAACAGCACCTAACACAAGTCCAAAGACAAAAAAATAAATAAAGTTATTGTTCTCAGAAAGAGGAGATGCAAAACAACTTAAAGAAGATATGGCATTATTAAAAAGTAGCAATATAAATAATAAATAGTTTCAAATTTGGAACCAGAAAGGAGCTCTGAAGCTTCACTATCTATGCGACCAGAAGTTAGGAAAGATCTTAAACTTTAAAGATTTTAGTAAATCATGCGATATTCCACACCAACACTTCTTGTCCTATGGCCAAGTGACAGGATTTCTGCGATCTAGAGCGTGTGACCTACAGGTAGTCATCAACGACTCGATCATAGATAGTTTTATCTCAGACCCTAACATTAAACATACTCTTTCATCACTGTATAAAGTCTTAAGAGACCCAGTAATACAAGCCAAAGAAGGCTTACTCTTTAAACATTGGGGGAAGGAGTTCCGAAGCCTAGAGTTGCATGCTATAGTGCTAGATGGATGGAACAAAATTAACAAAATCATAATTAGCGAAAAGTGGAAAGAATCTTATTTTAGGTTCATACATAAAGCAGTGTATGGTTTCAATACACCCGCCTACCCGAACACCCCTTGGTTGATTGATAGCCTGCCCTAAATGTGGGGTCCCGAAAACTGAAATGGTGCATGGAATGTGGCACTGCAGAGCGATACAAGACATCTGGAGGAAATTGTTGGATTTCCTGGAGAAAAAGGGAGATGTCTGCCTGGACCTCAAACCACAAGTGGTGTTGTTTCACGACTTACCTCCGCTGGGTGCAAACACCCACTTTGTACATGTACTTCTGCTGGGAGCAAAAAGGTGTATCTTGGAAAAATGGATTGATGCAGACATAGCTCCATTAGATATGGTAATTAACCATGTCAAGAAATACATGTCTTTGGAAATGCAAATTACAGCGCGCATGAAAGAATCACAATCTGACAGGTTCTTTGCACATTGGCAACTGTTCAGGTCAGGGTTCATGTCAGATGCGGAGATTGCTCATCTTGTATCTTCATTGAGGTATTCCAGTTGGTACCTGAAGCTGATCTTTCAGGAACTTTGAGAAGACTTAAATTTCATGACAGACCGTGAGATAATGACAGAAAGTTCAGGCATTACTCCACAACTCCCTCTTTTCCTTCATTTACATAAGCTCTTCAACAGAAATCCCCCTTCACATGCTCACTTGACCACTTACTCACTTACCTATCAATTCCCAGAATGCACTATGCATCTCGATACTACTGGTAGAAATGCTAGGCAAGCTATCGGGCCTGGGTGCGTTACCTCTCTCTTCTGTCTGGCACGGAGTTACAGTTTTAAATGTTATATGTGTTAACATTTTCTTTCTCCATTTATCTTTGTTTTTCTCTCTATTAGTCGACGGACTAGTCAACAACCAATGGACACGGATAGACTGTGTTGGTACTGATGGGCAATGCCTTACTTGGACCCAATCACTAGATTGGAACACTATGTAAAGGGGGCGCTCCAGATCCTCGATCGACAACCTGATGGGCTGTAGTACCCACTTCATGGAGCGGGTCTGTATGGTCTGGGTGGGGGTCGGGGAGGGTCACCTAGAAAGGAAAACAGTTGTACTGGAGGCCGGTAGAGGTCTATGAGAGACATGATAAGAGACGTTGAAGGTGTTTTACGTTTGCACAAATTACAAGAGACAATCTTTTGCTCATATTCTTTATTTCTATCTCCGGTACAACAAAAAGCTCATGAATGTGACTTAATTTCATGATGTATATTGTTAAAGCTATATTATATTCGGAAAATCAATAAAAAGAGGGTTTTTTAAAAAAAACAAAAAGTACCAATACATGGGGAAAACACTATACATTTGGTGCTGGCGGAATCATATTAACCTGCAGGATAGATAAACATTTCATTTATACCATAAAGTGATCTTCATAAAAACAAAACCCTCTGGAATATGATGCAGTTTAATCTTTTTCCAGTTTAACCCCACAGTGAATGTTTTGGAGTTTCCCAGCACATTACATTAAACAGTAAATAGTACTGTTAAAAAGTACATATCCTGCAAAAAACAAGCATTCACCCAGCTTTGTAGATGTGAAAACTAAAGTGATGGAAAGCAGGAAGTAAACAAAGCGAAAAGGATGGACACAAAACTTGCCACCTTAGAAAGGAGTTAACAAAAATGTAGTTTACCTTATTTGTCGTGGTGACCCCAAGTTGATTCTGAAGGTACCATAAGGTTGATGATTTCCATTTTTTGCAGTATTTGACAATATAAACTAAGGAAAAAAATTGTCTAGTCAGATTTCTGTTTATCTTACAGTTTCCAGATGTTCAAATGGATAAAATATAAATATTTTAACTGTTTATTAGGGAAGTCTGCCATATTTAGTAAGTCAAATAGCCAAAAGCCCTGAATATGTATTTTTGCTAAGAGTAGTACATTGTATATTTTGGGTGGATGGGGCTTTTGGGAGGGTCGATCCCTTAATCCTATGTTCCCAATAGCCAAGAGCCCTGAATATTTGTTTTTGCTAAGAGTAGTACATTGTGAATTATGGGTAGATGGGGCTTTTGGGAAGCTTGATCTATATGTTCCCAGTAGGGAAAAATAGTTAACATGAATGTAAGGCTAATGGTTGGGGCAAGGAATAATAGACGAATGGCAGCTTCAACTTGAGTTTGTAAAAATTATTCTTTTATTTCTCCAATATTAAAAACATAGTTCAATTTACACAGAGTTTGGACATAAATAGAAACGTGACAATGGACTGTAAATGAGGACAAATAGATACATTAATAGTAATATGAAATGCCTTGCTTAATATTTAAACCAGTAGGAATTCTGGTACTTCAATCGAAAATCCATTTCGAGTCTCTAGTCAGCAGTTTTCTATATAGATCTCCTCCCTTTCTGATTTAGTTACCCTTTCTATACCTATAAGCGAAAAGGCACTTGTATTCACAGCATGTATATTCTGAATGTGACATGACACTATAGATGATTTGTAGCAATAATTTCTCAAGGCATCAGAAATGTTGTCGTCTACATACCTTGAGTGGTCCCCATCGTACATCCAACATATTGGATACGACACGCCTGCTAACTGACTAAGTAAATTATGAATTTACTATTACAGTTGACAAAGCTATGAATGGGGTATGTTTTGCCTCGGTGCATAGAAGAAAATACATTGGTTTTGTCAGCATATTTACAGGCTGTACAAAACCTATGTCCACATTTAAAAAAACAACTGATTTCAACCATGTAGTGTCTTCAGTAATTGTAGTTTTTAATAGGCTGAGTGAAAGAATTGTGCCTAAAGTAGGCTCACATAGGGATACAAATTTTAAATTGTGCTGGAGTTTCCCAGCACATTACATTAAACAGTAAATGGTACTGGTCAGGGCTGCCATCAGGAATTTCAGGGCCCCATACAGCCAAATTGTCTGGGCCCCCTTGCTGTCCCACAAAAAAAAAACGTAGAGTGGTGGTGGGGGCTTTTTTTCTAGATTACCTTGTGATATAATTTTTTTTCTATCGTGTACTTATAAAAATGATCACTGGAACAATATACTATAGCACTCGTGCACTGCAGTATATTGTCATTCTAGTGACCTATTACACTCTCCTGCTGGTTACAGTTAGGCCTTTCAGTGGAGTAAGCCATACATCCTACAGAAGTTTCTGTGACTAAAAAGTTGGAAGAAAATTCTGCAGGAAGCAAACCGGACAGCAAAGAGAAGCATTAAAAACTAAAATTATGTGCCACCCCCCCCCCCCCCACCCTGACCTCACAACAGTATAATGTAAGCAAATAGTGTGTTCCCTTACCTGCTCCTGGGACATGGATGGCCTCCGGGACATCTTTCCGCTAATATGGTACCCACGTAACCAAAGACGTCTCCTCGAGGGACACCAATAGTGTCCCAATGCCACCCAACTGCGCCTGGACCAGGTACCAGCGCAGGAAGAAGAAGGAGCAGCCTCGGCCCACCCTAGCCCACTGCCCAGAGACAGCCAGTCAACAGCACAGACATATCACATCTTATTTATCTATCAATCTATCTACCTATGTCATATCGATGTCATCTTAATCTCCTATTTATCTTCTAAAAATCTCTCTCATATCAATTTATTTCATATCTCCTATCTATCACCTATCAATCTATCTATCTATCTCCTATCTATCTATCTATCTATCTATCTATCTATCTATCTATCTCCTATCTATCTATCTATCTCCTATCTATCTATCTATCTATCTCCTATCTATCTATCTATCTATCTATCTATCTATCTATCTATCTATCTATCTCCTATCTATCTCCTATCTATCTATCTATCTATCTATCTATCTATCTATCTCCTATCTATCTATCTATCTCCTATCTATCTATCTATCTATCTATCTATCTATCTATCTCCTATCTATCTATCTATCTCCTATCTATCTCCTATCTATCTATCTAATCTGTATATCTCAATCTATCTCATATCTATATCTCATATCTATCTATACATCTGTATATGAATTTTCAGTTTGACAATTTTTATAATTTAGGCTAGGTATACACCATGTATACACACACTACATACAAAATATATACACACACGTGCTACACACACTTTATACACACAGTGTATACAGGCTGCACACACACAAACAGTATATACACATGCTATATACACAATCAGTATTTACATACACAGTATACTTATACATGCAGTATATACACATACATTCAATATATACACTAACAAAGTATATAGACATACACAGCATATATATACAGTATATACACATCCATGCACACATAGTATATACACACATCCATGCACACATAGTATATACACACATTCATGCACACATAGTATATACACACATTCATGCACACATAGTATATACACACATCCATGCACGAATAGTATATACACACACACACACACACACATTCATGCACACATAGTATATACACACATAGTATACAAACATCCATGCACACATAGTATATACACACATTCATGCACACATAGTATATACACACATTCATGCACACATAGTATATTCACACATCCATGCACACATACTATATACACACACATCCATGCACACATAGTATATACACACACATCCATGCACACATAGTATATACACACACATTCATGCACACATAGTATATACACACATTCATGCACACATAGTATATACACACATTCATGCACACATAGTATACACACACACAATCCATACACACTGTATAAACATCCATGCACGCATAGTATACACACACACAATCCATACACACTGTATAAACATCCATGCACACATAGTATACACACACACAATCCATACACACTGTATAAACATCCATGCACACATAGTATACACACAATCCATACACACTGTATAAACATCCATGCACACATAGTATACACACACACACAATCCAAACACACTGTATAAAAAACCAAGCACCCATAGTATACACACACACAATCCATACACCCTGTATAAACATCCATGCACACATAGTATACACACAATCCATACACACTGTATAAACATCCATGCACGCATAGTATACACACACACAATCCATACACACTGTATAAACATCCATGCACGCATAGTATACACACACACAATCCATACACACTGTATAAACATCCATGCACGCATAGTATACACACACACAATCCATACACACTGTATAAACATCCATGCACACATAGTATACACACACACACAATCCATACACACTGTATAAACATCCATGCACAGTATATAAATATCCTCACATATACACATTCATACACAGTGCAAACATAGACACACTTACTTTACATACTATGTTAAAACAAGCAGCCCTGCTGCTGCTGCTGCTGCACTCCTGGGCCCCCTCTGCCCAGGTGACTGGCCCCCTCCCTCTCTCCCCCTTGCAGGGCCCCGTCTCTCTACACAGGCAGCCAGTGATGCTGCTGCTGAAACTATTCTCCTGCGGAGCCGCATCCGCCAGTGTTCTCAGCAGCATTGCCGCTGCCTGTGCGGCACTCTCGCTGCCACTGTGTGCCCTGGATGCTGAACAATTTTGCAATCCGTGAAGATCCCGCCCCCAAGGGGCGGGGCCTTCTCGGATTCACGTTATTCGCTTCCCTGGACACAGTCAGAGGAAGGAGGGCCGGCTCCGGCTACAAGACGCGCAGGGTTCGTAGGTGAGTAGAAGATCTCTGCCTGTAGCGCAGCTGAGCCGGCGAGAGCGGGCCCCACCTCCTTCTCTGCCCTTCCCGGAAACAATCACTTTTTAATATGCGGAGCGCAGCAGTGGCAGGGTGAGCCACGAGCCCCCTCACAGCACCGCCGACAATCGCCGGCCGCCAGCGGGCCCCTATGTAGAGCGCGTGCGGCTCACGGCTGCGCCCGTGCTTCTACTGTTCGCGTTGTGGTGAAATAAGCGGGCCTGCTTGAAGCGGGCCCTTATTTCTCCGGGCCCCATACAGGGAGTAACCGCTGTACCCCCTGTATGGCGGACCCTGGTCATGGCTAAAAAGTACATATCCTGACAAAAGCAAGCGCTCTCCCCACAGCTTTGTAGATGAGACAACGAAAAGTGACGGAAATCATGGAAGTAAACAAATGAAACATGATGGACACAAATACTTTCACCATGAATGGACGTTATCAACAAATGTAGTTTACCTTAGTTTGTCGTTTTGACCCAAGTTGATTCTGAAGATAAGCATACTTTCCGTTGGTTTATTTCCATTTTTTTGCAGTATTTGACCATGCAATTTTTTCTGTTTATCTTTCAGTTTCCAGATGTTCAAATGCATGAATTCTCTTTATCGGTTTATTAGGAGAGGTCTGACCGTAGGTATTAAGTCAAGTAGTCAAAAGCCCTGAACATTTCTTTTTGCGAAGAGTAGTGACTATTGTAAATTTATGGGTGGATGGGAACTTTTGGGTAGGTCGATACCTTATTGAATAGTTACCACAGTAGTGAAAAATAATTAACATGAATTTAAGCTTAATGGCTTGGGGGACCATTTCTCTTACTACCTTAAGCTCCCAGGCCTGAAAAGACCTTAAGGACCAGCCAATATTGTTTCTTTTTGCTTCCTTGCATTTTAATCAGTCACAACATTTTTATCTTTAAAGTTTTGCAGTTGTATTTAGGACTTGTTTTGTGCAGGAGAGATTTTTGTATTTTTGGGGCATAGTTTAAGTTTACAAATAATTTACTGCAGTTTTTTATTTTTTTTATACCATTCACATTTTTCACCTAAATAACCCATTAGTCGTGAATTCTACCACCTTATACAATTTTTTTATTAATATTTATTTTGATTTGTATTATTTATTGATTTTTTCTACACTTTTAAGGGATAACTATTTTACATTTTTTTTTACACTTAGTAATTTATTAACATATTTATGTATGCTAATACTTTAAAATCTGTGTCAGTTTGACACAGGCGGCAGTTAGGGCAACACACAATGTGACTTGATTGCTGCCTTTTTATTTACACCGCCCTGGGGCCTCTCTAGTCCTCTCTAGGCTGACTGATTAGACATTCCTCAGGCTCCATTGGGTCAGTGGGAATCACGATCACCCGATGGAGCAGGGGAATATCCTTTGATTATGCTGCAGTCACTGACCGTGGCAATCAAAGGGTTAAGCTCTGGGGAGCGAAGGTTTCCTCCACTTCCCGGCGCTTATAGAGCCAACTCTGTTCCTAGCGCAGCTGCAGTGCTAGGAGCCACAAAACTCCTAGACGTCTCCACAATCTTTCATCTGACTCTAATAACCAACCTATAATACATATCATCTTATTGGCAGCCAAGAGAGGACTGCTGAATAAATGGTTGTCCCCCTCTATTCCTTCCATTGATGAAGTCCTCCAAATGGTGAAGTACTTTGTACATCCAGAAAAACTGGACATGATCTAGGCAAGAGGAATTCTCCTGAAAAAGTTACTTTAAGGACAATGGATGATCCTTTATTGAAGCTTGTTATACAGACTTTGAGACCTTTTACCTCCACGAAATGGTACTTGACTTCAGTTTTAGTGGGTACTCTGGGTAGACTATTTGACTCCTTAGCTCTCTGTGGGTGGTCGCTTGTTCTTTCTCCTTTCCGCCTCTACCCATGAGCTGAGCCAGTAATAACTCCTCTGGGGTTTTCATGGGGATGGGTCATTGGAACCCATCTTGATCCACGGGAGAGGGTGGATCTGCCAGGTTTGTTTTGCAAGAGGATGATGATGATAATGACGATAATGTTATTTTGGTTGTAGCTAGAGATGGGCGAATTTCTCAAAAATTCGATTTGGTCACTTCGCCGAATTTTCCGACAAAATTCGTTTCGTTCGAATTACTTCGGCACGAAATCGACGTATAAAAAGCAGCTATTCCAGGCTGCTCAGAGCATTGCAGGTGCTGTAGAACGTTGTGCCAATCTTAAATATGCAGAGGGAGCTTGGTTTGTCTTCATAACAATGTTGTGTTTTAGTATGACACGCCAGATGACTGCCGCCGCTCTTTGAATCGCTTCACTATAAATTCCCCTGGGCACTTAAGAGGGCCAAACTGACAAAAAACTCATGAGGGATAATGTAGCATGATAAAGTCAGGCAAGCGAAAGCTTGGAAAAAAACAAGCTGAGAGCTCTGGTGGCAAAACATAGTGACAGAGTGTGGATTGGTGACGGCGGCAGACCACAGCAGCATGAGGTCAGGCAGTGGCACAATGACATTCTGGAACCGGTGGCAAAACACGAGGGAGAGCCACTGAGTGGCACAATGACTGTGAGCGGAGGTCACGGCGGCAGCGTATGAGAGTCAGGCAGGTGGAACAATGAATTCTGGAGATGGCCAAAACAGGAGGAAGACACAGCATGGGCACAATAACAGTGTGCGAGGTCACGACAGCAGCAGAATGAGAATCAGGCAGTGGCACATATGTCTATTCTGGAGGCGGAAAAAACTGTATTAGGCACAGGTGGCACAACTGTACAGTGTGGAGGTCACGAAAGCTGCAGGCATGAGATCAGGCTGTGGCACAATGACATTCTGGAAGGTGGCCAAAACAGTATTAGGCCACAGAGTGGCACATATCACACAGTGTGGACGTCACGGCGAAGGCAGCAGTATGAGATCAGGCAGTGGCCACAATGAAATTCTGGAGGCTGGCCTCTAAACCAAGGTATTAGGCCACAGGAGTGGCACAATCACACAGTGTGGAAGGTCACGGGCAAGCAGTTGAGATCAGGCAGGTGGCACAATGACAATTCTAGGAGGCGGCCAAACAGTATTAGGACCACAGAGTGGCACATGATCAGTGTGGAGGTTCACGACAGCAGCAGCATGAGATCAGGGCGAGTGCACATTGACATTCTGGAGGGCGGATAAAACAGTATTTAGGCACAGAGCAGTGGCACATCACACAGCTGTGGACGGTACGGCCGAGCAGCAGTTATGAGATCAGGCAGGTGGCACAATGACATTTGGAGGCGGCAGCAAAACAATTAGGCCACAGAGTGGCCACAATCACAAAAGTGTGGAGGTCACGGCAGGGCAGCATATGAGGTCAAGGCAGTGGGCACAATGACATTCTGGAATGCGGCAAAAACAATATTAGCCACAGGTGGCACAATGTTACATTGTGGAGGTCTCGACAGCAGCAGCATAGAGATCAGGGGGGGTTGGCAACGTGGCACAATGACATTCTGGAGGCGGGCAAAACAGTATTAGCGCCACAGAGTGGCACAATGATACAATGTGGGAGGTCCACGGCAGCATAGCAGCATGAGTCAGGCAAGTGGCACAATGACATTTGGAGGCGGCAAAACAGTATTTAGGCCACATGTGGCACAAGTCACACAGTGTGGGGAACGGTACACGGGCGGCAGCCAGTATGAGATCAGGCAGTGGCACAATGAAATTTGGAGGGGCCTATACAGTATTAGGCCACAGGAGTGGCAACAATCCACACAGTGTGGAGCGTCCACGGCCGGCAGGCAGTATGAGATCAGGCAGTGGCACAATGACATTCTGGGAGGCGGACACAAACAGTATTAGGCCACCCAGAGTGGCACTCAATCACACAGTTGGGAGTTAATGGCGGGGGCAGCAGTATCGAGGTCAGGCAGAGTAGCACAATGACATTCTGGAAGCGGGCAAAACAGTTTAGGCCAAGAGTGGCACAATGATACAGTGTGGAGTCACGTACAGCAGCAGCTTGAGATCAGGCAGTGGCACAATGACATTCTGGAGGCGGCACAAAACAGTTATTAGCCACAGAGTGGCACAATGATACAGTGAGGAGGTCAACGGACAGCAGCAGCATGAGATCAGGCAGTGGCACAATGGACCCTTCCTGGAGGCGTCCAAAACCAGTATTAGGCCACAGAGGGGCACAATGATACAGTGTGGACGGTCTCGACTGCAGCAGCATGAGATCAGGCCAGTGGCAGTGGCACAATGACTCATTCTGGAGGCGGCCAAAACAGTATTAGGCCACAGAGTGGCACAATCACTCAGTGTGGAGGTCACGGCTTAGGCAGCAGTATGAGATCAGGCAGTGGCCAATGACATTTGGAGGCGGCCTAAAAAGTATTAGGCCACAGAGTGGGCACATTGATACAGTGTGTAGGTCACGGACAGCAGCAGCATGAGATCAGGCACGTGTGCACAATGACATTCTGGGGCGGCCAAAACTGTATTAGGCCACAGGTGGCACAATCACACAGTGTGGAGGTTCACGAAGCAAGCCAGCATTAGACTAGCAAGTGGCAAATGACATGTGGAGGTGGCATAACAAACAGGAGGAAAGCCACAGAGTGGCACAATGACTGAGAGTGGAGTCACGGACCGGGGCAGCAGCATGAGGTCAGGCTAGTGGCACCATGACACTGTGTGGCGGACATGGCAGCAGCACCAGCAGCAAGCATGAGGTGACAGTGGCACAATGTCACAGTGTGGATGTTCACTGGGAAACAGCGAACACAGCAGAAGCATGAGGTATAGAGTGGCACAATGACAGGAGTTGAGGTGGGTGGCATTACCAGTCCTGGTAAAGATGGTGGTACGGCAGATGGAGAAACTGTCCGCAGATGCTGTGCGCATAGGCAGGTGGCGGCCCATCAGAATGTAAATGGCTGAGGAGGTAGGTAGTTTGTAACCCAGACTGACGCCTATGGCATTGGTGTGTGGAAAGCCGGGCCGAACCACGCCTGGATATCATCTGACAAAGGTCAGTTGTTCCAACATTTTCCCGGTGGACAAGCGGGTTATCCTTGGCGGTAACGATGTCCCGCCGCATACTGAACAACGCCTCTGATTGCCACACTACTGGCCGGCAGGACAGTCTTCTCCACTGCAAAACTCGGCAAGTAGCGGGGCCACACATCCAGTTTTGCTGCCAGTAGTCAGGGATCTTTCTAATGAGGTGGCAGAGTGCTGGCCTAAGTAGACCACAACCTGTTGGTTCAGGGACTGTCCAGGTCCTGCTGCTGGCTGCTGGCGACCTGCCATCCTCACTAGGCGGGTGAAGGAAGCTGATCATCTGTGACTCCAGACTTTGGTTAATACTGTTGGAGTGGTACTGCTCCTACCCCACCACCTTCCCGCAGCGCGGCAGTAGTACCTGTTGAGCGTCTGAGAACCCCCGGTAGACCTGTCGAGGAGGGACGACTGCCGCCACATAGGCAGCAGCCAACTGTTTACGGAGGATTTGCCCTATTGTATTTGAGTTTGTCTTAACTCTCTATAGCTGGGAAAAAGGCTCCATTTTGGACCGGGTAGCGCCGGGTCCAATAGGGTGGGGGAGAAGGGGGGGGGGGGGGTGCCAGAAGTCCCCCTCTGCCGGATGCTGACTTTTCGGATGACACTTGCCAGGCAAATAAGCAAGCTGCGGGCATCTGCACAATGTGAATCCGAGGGGCTCCCTGCCTCATTTCCACTGTTTACTGACACTGTGCTTGGGGGTCATCTGCTCGTCTTCTCCTCATCTCAACAACTCCTCCAGCTGCTCCTGCTCCTCCTTTATTGTCACCTGGGTAGAAACTCCACTCATTTCACCAGACAATGCTTCTGCTCCAATGTCCTCCTCCTCCTCCTCCATTTCAGTTCCCCACCGGACTCATGTGGCATGGAGATGTGTCGGCCACGTCTCCAGTCCCTGCCCAGACAGATTTTCAGCATGCTGTTCCAGGACATGAAGCAGCTGGAATGATGTATATTCATCCCGTAGTCCTGGCGTACTGACAAAATAACGTCGCCTCCTCGAATGGCCTAACAAACGGCGGTGTCACGAATGAGCTGCCTCTGGCTGACGTCAATGTTACACAGGGGAGTACTTCTGTCTGCCTGGATCATCAAAAAATCGTTAATGGCCTTTCTCTGTTTCTTACAGTCGGTCCAACATGTGCAGGCTGGAATTCCAAACGGGTGGAAACATCGCATATCTGAGTGTGTTGGGGAGGACGTTCTGCCGCTGCAACTCGAGGAGGGTGTTTCCTGGCTTTGTACGAATGAAAAAGTGCATGCACAGTTTCCTGGCCATTTCAGAATGTTCTGAAGATCGGTGGAAGACTTCAGGGAACCTTTTCACAACAGTTGAACACAGTGCGCCATGCAGGGGGCGCATGGACCATCCCTTCATCGGTGTGCAGCTGGAAACAACCATGTTCCTCCCATTGTACGTCTCCTGGTTACAGATTTGCAGTTGGCACGGACGAAAGCCACACATCGATTTCTTGCCTGCATGACCGGAGCAGTTCCTACCCTGTGTGACTTTCGTTCGCCGAGGCACGCCAGGTGTAGAACTGCGTGACAATGCTGTGCCCTACAATGTGGTATGATGGTAGCAGTACTTGTGGAGCTGAGATGGTGGTGGTGGTGGAGGAGGAGCGGACATTGGGCTGGTGCAGCAGTTTGAAAACGATGGAGGCGGTGAAAGGCGGAGTCTCCTCGTCCAAGTTGTTGGTGTGCCTGGATGGAAGCACATTCAACCGGTGGGACGTGAAAGGAAATGGTACTGGCCTGACCCGAAAGTCTACAGCTCCAGACGTTCTCCGCGCGTGCAGTTCACCTTGGAACAAAACCGATAAAGCTCTAGGACTGACCACATGTTGTTCTACATATTTATGAAAGTGCTGGTACTGCCTTTTTGGAAAAGAAATTACGGCTTGGAACTCTCCATCTCGGCTCAGCCACAAGCCATTAGTTCTTTGGAACTGGTGCAGAGTCCACCATTTGGAAAGGGAGGACTGCTGTACCAACAACTTGGTCAGCCGAGCGACGGTCAGCTGCCTGCCCACCTTAGGATGTTGGACGCATTTACTGTTGTCTATTTGCAATTAGCCTCGCTCTGAAACGACTAGCTGGCGCCATGAGTAGCGAGGGCAGGAAGATCTGGACCGGGAAGATGATGTCAAAGTGAAACCAGCTCTCTTGCAGAGGTGGTGGGCCTTGATGGCTGCAATGGCATGCATGCCACTGGGCGCTGATGATGCTGTTGTGTCGGCGGAGGATTGGACCACCACATCTGAGCTCACGTTTATCAAGGCACCGGATGGTGACGGTTGCTTGTGTTGAGCTAGGGCCGTGCGGTGCCAACGTTAGCTCCCTGCCACGCTTCTCTTTCTGCCCACAGGTTCTACATATATACCATATTCGGCTCCTTCGGTGTTCTTAGCAAAAGAACTGCCACACCGCCCGAGTATCGGATTTTACTGCCAACGCTCAAGCATGAGTGACTACTGCCGAGCTGCCTCGCTGAGCCCTGTGCTGTTGCTACTTTCTTGTGAACCTGCGATGCGGTTTTGTTACCCGTGGCGCTTGGCTACCGCCCTCACACTGCTGCTTACTGATGACTCTCGGCCACACGACCCACTTGCTGGCTGCGCTGCTGCCCTGGACGCGCAAGCTGACGCCTCTTCTCTGACGATGATGAAGCCCTTGCCTCACCCGGCTCCAAGTGCGGTCGGCTACATCCATTCATCTATTTGTGTTTCATCGTCACTGCTGTCCTCATCACCGGTAGCCAGTCTAGGTATGCCGAAGGCTGACCTATCAAACATGACATTCACATGGCCAACTTCTCCACCATATATAACTTTGCAGACCTACTGCAAGAAGCAGGCGATATTGGCCCAATTTCTACGCTGCCAAGTAGCTGTGACTGCCCTCCTCAATTGTTCATCCTCGCTAATATAGTGGCGCTGAGCCCAGACCTCATAGTAGAATCTCTGGCTGAGGGAACCGGATTGGGTACCAGACGGCGGGCTGAGGGACATGTGAGGGCCGCTGACCCGCTCCCGGGCAGTGCCTAACTAAGGTTGTGTCTGGGTTCCCATGACACTTGGCTGGGGTTGTCAGATGTCATATGGGAGGAGAGGATGTCCTTTGTCAAACCAATCAAAGAACCCTTGGGTTGCTGAACAACACCACGGGCCGCTAGATGACAGCTGGCAGTATTTGTGCCTCACGCAGTGAACCCTGCTGCGACGTTCCCCTTGCTGTGCTGCGCCTGGGCATGGTTCCAGGGAATATTTGTGCCACTGCACTCGCTGGTGCAGAGCCTGCCACCTCTCTGTCTGAATTACGTTTGTTCTAAATGTAATGACACTGGTTGATGATGATATTCTGTACTTGATTAAATATACACCCTGTTTTTGAATCCAAATGAACTCCAGTAACAGTCTGGTAACCCTTGGTTATAAAATTGCGGCTCCCCAAATGGACAGGAAATATTTAAATTGTTATGTGTCGGTATACAAATACACTGATTTGTGTTTGACTAAATGTTAAGAGCAACAACAGGCTTAATTAACCTCTCGGACATGAATTAGGCTACAGGAAAAATGTATATATTTTTGGCGTAGAAAAAGAACGGATTTGTTATTGTCAGCACACCAGCAATAAACCAACGCTATTTAACCCCCTGGTACTGTAATTTGCGCAATGAATTGAGCCCCACTAACTAGTTAGCTTGTGTAGCGTGTTCCAATTGCGTGTTTTCTACGCCACACAACAAGTGATACAGTTGTAATTGATCATTGCTTGTGGAATTAGGCTACAGGAAAAATTTAATTTATTTTAGAGCGTTGAAAAAGACGGTTTCTTGGGGTCAGCACACAGCAAAAACATCAGCTTATTAAACCCTGGATGTAAATTGCGCCAAAGAAATTGAGCCCCACAAACTAGTTAGCTTTGTACGCGTGTTAAAATTGCGTGTTTTCTACGGCCACACAACAAGGGATACAGTTGTAATTAACCCTTTGTTGTGACATTAGGCTACAGGAAAAAGTTTATATATTTTGGCGTTGAAAAAGACGGTTTCTTGGGGTCAGCCACACCAGAAAAACAACGCTTAATTAACCCCCTGGATGCTAAATTGCGCAATTAGAAAAAATTTGAGCAGCACAAAAATGAAGTGGTTTTTTCGTATTGTAATAACGCTGTTTTCTTTAAATGATTCAACAGGAAACTGGTTAGATCCCACTTGGTTATTGAATGTATATCGCCAGCGTGGCAGTGGGAAGCAACACTGGATTTCAGATTCCAATACCCAAAAAATTAGAAATAGAACATTAAGAGACCCAGTCTCTGAGACAAGCTGAGACACAAACAGAAATTCACTGTATAAAAATCAGTTCTTCAGTAAGAAGCTATCAGCAGCACGGGGCAGAACCTTCCCTGATCAGTACATGTGAGAGGAGTGGTGAGCTCCCAGCGTCAGCGATCCGGACTTATATAGTCAGGGGACGTCAGCAGAATCCGACGGCTCTCTGATTGGCTTATCCTCATGCACATGTCATGCAGGCTATGCCCTTTCATAATCCCAGAAAGTGCTTTGCCCCATGTTGGCCTTGTGCTCGCAGCCTTTTTTTCTAATCAAAAGCACACTTCGTTCACGAAGTTACCCAAAGTTCGACTTCGTTCCCGAACCGATGTTTTCCCTGAAATTTCTAAACGAATTTACACTTCGTTAGAATCAATTCGCCCATCTCTAGTTGTAGTTAATCGAATTTTGTCTGTTACATTAATCTATACAGGTCATAATTTATCTGTTAACGGACTTGATGATAGCCTCAGACTTGTACTGTCGAGGCTTACCCTATGTGCCTTAATATGTTCTTGATATCACCTCTTTGTTATCAATCTCGTTTCTGTGTTATGATTTTATAAACTAATAACTATTTGTTTATATAAACATATTCTCTTAGTGTTCGCTGATGTAGGATGAACGGCACAAAATTGACAATCTCATGGTAGGTCTTTAAGGAGTTAAGCAGTATTTTCCACCCTTGTCTAAAGAAGATTGACTATGACTACAATTGTGAAACAGTTGTGTACAATATGTATTAGACCTAGGACATGAGCTGATTATTTGGTAAAAATTTTTTTATAGGGAGTAAATTAAATACTCGGATAGCCCTATGACTTATTCAGGATGGAGTGCAATGCCAAAGTTTATTTATTGTGGCTTTACAGGCTGATATCCATCCACTTTCTATCTTTAAAGGGGTTGTCTCATCTCAAAGTTTCATACGATGCATGAATGAAATAATGACTGCTTTGTCAGTCACTTCCTGGTTCCAAGCTGTCTGTAATTAGCATATTGAGCTCTGTGTATTAAGACTTCTTGTTTATTATATTTTATTAGTCGTAGATTTAGTAAATTACCTTCTACCAACAGGTGAAGAGTTGAGCTAATTTAAATAGTAGAGTTAATTTATGTCTTTTGTCTGAAAGATCAGATTAACACAAAGATCTCACGTGCTGGCATGACCTGTGTGAGGACTTCAGTCACTTGCTATCAGATTGAACAAACAGCAGGGAAGAAGGAGTACTCTAGGTTCGGCTAAATTGGGAAACTAGAAAGCCCTAAAGGAGTGATAAATAAATTTATAGTCTTAACAAAAAAAGGATGAATAAAGATATATTTGGGAAAAGTCTGCATTAGCTGTTCCCTACATTTAGAAAGCTATTCTTTGTAGTGAGACAACCCTTTTAAACCCAACTCAAGGTCATTACGTTGGTGACACCATTTTTAAAAAGTGCATTTAGGTCAGTAGTTAGAAGCACAGTAGTTGACACAGCACAGTAGTTGACACATGTTTTCACATGGTCGAGATTTGAGGCTATTGGATGGTGGGCTTACTTTTATATTAAAATTATTTGATGTTTTTCATTTGATAGATTCTTTAGTGATTCTTAGATAACATACCTAACACTTTAGCTGAAAACATTGCAACTGTTGGGGATTAGTTAAAACATATTTGTCAATCAACTATTATAGGAAGTTTCATCCCTTTTCTCCTTCACTCCTCAAAAAGTTTGTTAGACATACGTTGTGAACAATTAGGACCGTGCCACAAAGGAAAATACCTAGATAGGAAAAACTTTTCCTCATGAAGTTATAGTTTCCCTTAAATGTATGAATTTAATTTAAAAGGGAAATTTAAACAATGGGGTAAAGAGAAGAGCTGTTATTTCCCATAGAGAGCTCAAGGCCACCATGAGTAAATATGAAGAGTAATGGCTGTTTTATTATGTGTAAAAAGATGCGATTTAAAAAAAAAAAAATGTAGTCATTTGATGAACAGTGAGATTTGGTTTCTTAGTAAAACATTTGCTATTATCCTCAACATGAAAATGGCTTTTCTCCTGTGTGAATTTTTCCCATAGTTTATCAGATATGATTTCAGCGTAAAAATTTGCCACATTTCAGAACATGAAAATGGCTTCTCTACTGTGTGACATGTTGATGTCGAACAAGATGTGATTTCTGAATAAAACATCTGCCACATTCTGAACATGAAAATGTCTTTTCTCCTGTATGAGTTCTTTCATGCTTATCAAGAAGTGATTTCTCAGTAAAACCTTTGCCACATTCTGAACATGAAAATGGCTTCTCTCCTGTATGAGTTCTCAGATGTTTCTCAAGATGTGATTTCCGAGTAAACCATTTACCACATTCTGAACATAAAAATGGCCTCTCTCCTGTGTGACATCGTTGATGTCAAATAAGATGTGATTTCTGAATAAAACATTTCCCACATTCTGAACATAAAAATGGCTTGTCTCCTGTGTGAGTTCTTTGATGTTTAGTAAGATCTGATTTATGAGAAAAACTTTTGCAACAGTCTGAACATGAAAATGTCTGCTCTTGTACAACACCTCTTCTGTAACTTTTATTTTGCTGTGGGGAATCAGAAGGTAAGACCCGCTTAAAAGAATCAGATGACAGATCTTTGGTGGGAATAGGTGATGGTACATCTGCGAGAACAACATGCTGTTCAAATGTATTGTCACGGTGCTCGGCGCCGCGGCACGCCGCGGCCATCCCCCTTCACTTACGGGGTCCGGTGCAGGTGTTGCTGCAGCCCGCAGCCCGTGTACTTCTCCCTCTGCCCAGGAGACCCTGTACTCACCAGTCCCCGCTCCTGTGTCCGGCTCTGACGGCCGCCGCACGCGTACCCGCTGCTTAGGGCGCGCGCGCGACGGCTGGTCGGGATTTAAAGGGCCAGTGTCCCAGCAATTGGTTATTGCTGGGTGCTGGTCCTATTTAAGGAATACGCCCCCAGCACTTCCCGCCAGTTCGTTGGTGTGCGTTAGCAAGTCTTGAGAGTGTTCTAGTCCTGTCTGATTATCCGTGTACCAGTCCGTTCCGCTACATTTCCTGACCTTGCCTGTTTGCCGCCTGCCCTGACTGTCTGCCTGTCTCTGACCACGAACCTCTGCCGCCTGCCCTGACCTCCTGCCTGTTCCCGACTATGTCTCTGGATTACGTTTCTGTACAACCCATTACCCCGGCCGCCATCGCAAGCAAGTCACGTCAGGGGTAGCGACCTGGTAGCCTCACGCCGCAGCAAGTCCATCCCGCTTTGCGGCAGGCTCTGGTGAAAACCGGGGGCTACTTAGACTCCGCTCCCTGGCGTGGCTTAACTATCATCGCTTGCGGTGGTCCAGCGAATCCACCTCTGCATCACAGTACGAACTGGCCATGGATTCCGCCAAGTTACCTCTGCCCGACCTCCGGGATGTCACGACGGCAGTTGCCCAGCAGAGCCAACGTATTGACCAGCTTGCGGCCATGATGCAGAACTTTGCGGCCCGTCTACCTCCACCGGCTGCCGCCGCCGCACCTATATCCGTTGCTCCGGCATCCATTGCTCTACCTGCACCAGCTTCGGGACCCTCTCTACATCTGCCGCTCCCCTCACGCTATGATGGAGACCCCAAGAAATGCTGTGGGTTCATCAGCCAGTGCTCCATCCACCTCGAGATGATGGGGCATCAATTCCCTACAGAGCGTGCCAAGGTGGCCTTCATAATCAGCCTCTTGTCTGGAGAAGCCTTGGCTTGGGCCACGCCACTATGGGATCGAGGGGATCCTCTGACTGCTGACCTTCCTCCGGGGGTTCCGCATGGTCTTTGAGGAACCAGGCCGTACTTCTTCGGCCACTGCAGCACTGCTCCGGCTGCTTCAGGGCGACACAACGGTCGGTCAGTACTCAGTGCAGTTTCGCACTCTCGCTTCGGAGCTGGACTGGAATAACGAAGCTTTGGTGGCGACGTTCTGGCAAGATCTCTCGGGACGAATCAAGGATGAGCTCGCCGCTCGGGATCTACCAGCTGCTTTGGATGACTTAATCCACTTAGCCACCCGAGTCGATATTCGGTTCGCCGAAAGGCAACAAGAGCTCCGCCTTCAACGGGAGGTCGTCTGTCCACGCCGTCAACCCCGCTTGGCTCACATTTTCCAGCGACCACCTCTTCCTCCTCCAAAGGTCTCCAAGGAAGAACCTATGTAGGTTGAGAGAGCCCACCTGTCCCAGGAGGAACGGTCACAGCATCGCCAGAAGCAGCTGTGTTTCTATTGTGGCGGTTCTGGCCATCTCATTGGGGACTGTCCGGTGCGCCCGAGAAACTTCCGCACCTAGGGCTCGTAGGAGAGGCAACCCTAGGTGTCAGAACGGCCTCTCCCCGTCTGACTATGCCCGTTTGTATTGGTGCTTCACCGGACAGCGCCTTTCAGGACACCGCCTTTATTGATTCAGGATCTGCAGGAAATTTCATAAGCCGCGAACTTGTGACCAGGTTTCATCTCCCAGTGATTTCGTTGCAGAAACCTATGTTCGTCTCGTCGGTCAGTGGCGAATGCCTTAAGGACGCTATCCGCTTCCGCACTGCCCCCCTCACCTTGCAGGTTGGGGGTCTTCACAAGGAGACTTTGCAACTGCTCGTCCTGCCTCGTCTGAAATCCTTCTGGGCCTCCCATGGTTGCAGGACCATACCCCGACCTTAGACTGGAGCAAAGATGAAGTCATGCGTTGGGGTACCGCGTGTCTCTTGCGTTGCCTGTCAAAGCCGCAACCTGCTCCTCAGGTAGCCTCCCTGAAATCCACCAAGCCTCCACCAGGCCTACCTACGTCATACTGGGACTTTGCTGACGTCTTTTCAGAAAGACAGGCCGAAACTATTCCTCCACACCGGCCTTATGATTGTCCCATAGATCTACAACCTGGCTGTCCTCCTCCCCGGGGCCGGGTCTACCCACTCTCTGTCCCGAGACTAAGGCTATGTCTGAGTACATCGTTGAGAACCTCCGTAAAGGCTTCATTCGTAAGTCCTCATCTCCAGCAGGAGCCGGCTTCTTTTGTGTGGAGAAAAAAGGACGGGTCTCTCCGGCCCTGCATCGACTATCGGGGCTTAAATAAAATTACGGTAAAAAAACGTTACCCTCTGCCCTTGATCTCAGAACTTTGCGACCGCCTGCGTGGCGTGAAAATCTTTTCCAAGCTGGATCTACGTGGTGCTTATAACCTAATTCACATTCGAGAAGGCGATGAGTGGAAAACGGCATTTAATACGCGGGATGGCCACTTCGAGTATTTGGTTATGCCATTCGGTCTCTGTAACGCCCCTGCTGTGTTTCAGAACTTTGTCAACGAGATCTTCCGGGACCTACTCTATGTCTGTGTTATTGTTTACTTGGACGATATTCTAATTTTTTCCCCTGATCTCGAGACTCATCGCCACCACGTCCGCCAGGTCCTCAGGCGGTTCCGCACCCATCAGCTTTATGCTAAACCGGAGAAGTGTCTCTTTGAATGTACCAGCTTACCCTTCTTAGGTACATCGTCTCTGATAAGGGTCTTTGGATGGATCCTTCTAAACTCTCCGCAGTGTTACAGTGGCCACAACCAGTGGGCCTTCGGGCCATTCAGCTTTTTTTGGGATTCGCCAATTATTACAGACAATTTATCCCACACTTCTCCACGCTTGTGGCTCCCCCCTCTCGTCTGCTCCGGTTCTGTCTCGCCTTCTCCTCTCCTGTCAGTGTTTCTGATAACATCTTTGAGGTCAAGGAGGTGTTGGCAGAGAAGATGGTAAGGGGGAAGCGGTTCTTCCTTATTGACTGGAAGGGCTTCGGTCCGGAGGAGCGTTCGTGGGAACCAGAGGCCAACCTGGCCCTGATCTCCTCTCTAAATTCCAAAAGAAGAGTGGGAGATCTAAGGGGGGGAGGGGGGAACTCTCACGGGGCTCGCCGCCGCGGCACGACGCGGCCGTCCCCCTGCGCTTACGGGGTCCGGCGCAGGTGCCGCTGCTGCCCGCAGCCCGTGTCGTTCTCTCCCTGCCCAGGAGACCCTGTACTTACCAGTCCCCGCTCCTGTGTCTGGCTCTAACAGCCACCGCGCGCGTACCCGCTGCTTAGGGCGCGCGCGCAATGGCTGGTCGGGATTTAAAGGGCCAGTGTCCCAGTGATTGGTTATTGCTGGGCGCTGGTCTTATTTAAGGAATACGCCCCCAACGCTTCCTGCCAGTTCGTTGGTGTGCGTTAGCAAGTCTTGAGAGTGTTCTAGTCCTGTCTGATTATCCGTGTACCAGTCCGTTCCGCTACGTTTCCTGACCTTGCCTGTTTGCCACCTGCCCTGACCGTCTGCCTGTCTCTGACCATGAACCTCTGCCGACTGCCCTGACCTCCTGCCTGTCCTTGACTACGCCTCTGGATTACGTTTCTGTACCACGCATTACCCCGGCCGCCAACGTAAGCAAGTCACGTCAGGGATAGCAACCTGGTAGCCTCACCCCGCAGCAAGTCCATCCCGCTTTGCGGCGGGCTCTGGTGAATACCAGGGGCTAATTAGACTCCGCTCCCTGGCGTGGCTTAACTATCATCGCTTGCGGTGGTCCAGCGAATCCATCTCTGCATCACATGTATCTTGTGTGATACCACCATCATCTACTTTAAAAGCTGATCCCTCTGAACTCCTGGTATATTCACCTGTCAAGAATAATACAGATTATATTACTTTTAATTAATATAATAGTTGAAAATTACAATGATGTTTAATGCAGATGCTTAGTAGAGGGCAAAAAGGCAATACTAACTCTCCACACCGTAAGGTGCTCTCCTCAAGGAGAGATGTTCCTTTTTCTTATATCACAAGTCATTATGGGAAAGGAGCTGAGAAGCTCAAGCAACCTCTATTGGATGTAACAAATCCTCAATTTGCTTCCGACTCACTTAATCTTAAGAAAGCACAAAGGGATACTAACCAAGCCAGTATCACCCATCTGCATAGAGCTGTTTTTCGGGGGTTTTGCCTCTCATCAGTGTAGAGCAGAGTGTACTGGCTGGCTGGGTGGGAGTCAATGAGTGGCTCAGAAAGAGGAATATCTCTCCTTGGAGAGGGCACGGTATAGGTGTGTAAAGTTTTGAATTGCCTGGTTGCAAGGTTACTCACATGCTTTTGCACAACAGCCAATGTGAAACAGCCTTGATTGCAGTAGAATGGATTAATTTCTAGTGTCTTTTTATAAGTTCCTGGCTTGGATGCATGAGAGGGGTTGATAGCTGAGGCTCTGTTTTTGTGTGTCTTTGTCTCCTGTGTAGTCTAGCAAGGAGTATGAATCTTGTCTAGTTCTGCTGTGTGGGATTGCTTTGTCCTGTGTGTAGTCAGTTTAATTGTGCAAAGCAGTTTCTTGTCTCGTTTGACCTTGTACTTTTTTGAGAAATACAGATTTGGTGTTTGTATAGTTTCTGTTGGGCCCTGCTGGACTCGCATTATCCTAAGGCCACTTGCTGTATAAGGGTCAATTGTTGTTTAGGAAATATTTAAGGAAAGACTTTAGGGTAAAGATCAAGGATAGAGGTGTTATGGGTAGTCATAGGATGAACTTTTGAGGGATATAATTATGGACAGTTGGTTAGGGACAGTTATTGCTATTACGTTCCCTTTCTTGGAGTGTATCCTAATTGAATCTTAATCCAAACCATGCACCTGTCTTTATCCGTCCACTGTCTGGATCATCTATTGCTTCATATTGCTACTTCAGGTAACTGTTGGTTTACTTCTCTGTGTTACAGGGACCTGCGAGTTATTGATTATTAGATGGTGTTCAGGTCACACACTCCCTGACAGCTGGGAGAATATCAGGAACCAACATCCAAAAGAGCACCGGCACCGCATTATTTTCATAAACATCCTTGTATCTTTATTGTGCAATTTCAACAGTATATTTTTGAATTTGCACTCTTAAAATTGCACAATATACATTCAAGGAAAATATATTTATGAAAATAATGCATTGCCGGTGCTGTTTTGGACTTTGGTTCATGTTATTTTTTCAACAATGAAAGGCTGAAAGGAAGCAGCATGCAACTGGGCTGCTTCCTGTCTGTTTTTGTCTTAGATGTGATACTCCCTGACAGCTGCATGCTCTTCTGTGCAGGGCTGAGGACAGGATCAGACTTATCATATGTACAGGACTGTATGAAGAGTCCCTGCTGCCCTAGCCAGTGAGTTAATACACCCCATTAAGGGTACATTTCCAGATTGTGGTGGTTGCATGGCGATGTGTGAAGGCTTAAAGGGGATGTATCGCTTCCTTACTTTGGCTCATTCACACTGCTCTGAGCTTCTAAACTTGGAATGAGGGCGTTTTCTTCCCTCCCAGCTGATGACATCACCCTCCTTCACCTGCTGGCCTTAGACCTACCCCCCCCCCCCCCCCTTGATCCAATATACTGTGCTCTCCCTACAGTTTATTTTAAGACTGTATACATACAACGGGGCTGCTTAATCTACCCGAAAACCCAATTTCCTCTCACACGGGAGATGTATTACAGTTTTTCTAAGAACGGCACAACTGCGTGTTCGGGAGAGTTGGGGCCGGGCAAAAATCATGTTTTCTCTTTGTAAATCTGCTGCAGCTTTTGCTAGGTGGGGGAACAAAAAAATGAAACGGCCCCTAACTCTGAGTCATTCGTACACCCCTAATGCCCCCGGGCTGTACAGAATTTTAAATGGCTTCAGCTGTGAAAAAAAAGGAGGAGGTCGGGGGGATTAGACCACACTGATATCATGTAAAAAAAAACCAAGATAAGGGACCGGGGTGAGAACAAGGCAGTTTTGCAATGCATCCAATTGCAAAGGTTGTTTTTCACGCCCCCTTATTTGAAGCCATTTAATGAAACGATAACCCCCCCTTTAAGGGTGCACATTTTTAGTAATACTCAGTTTTGGGGGTTATTCATTGGACAGGGGCCCAAATATGCCTCAAAATTTCAGTACATTTTTATTCCTTTTTGTAACTTTCCTTTGCTTTTTATAAGCATAAGCTACTAGGACATGGATGGGAGGGTGGATGTTCCAATCTGGTACTGACCGGCACTGCTTAAAAATCACACACTCATCCTTGCAGCCTGGCCATTGTTCTTCCAGAATTAGGACCTAACTTCCTGTAGTTGTCATAGCGGACAGGAATAGTAAGGACTGGTCTCAAGGGTGTGTGACCTGTGTAATTGCAAAACAAATCACCCCTCCTGAGGACAGGGAGCGCGCTTCCTGCCAATAAACTATAGAAGAGGGTAGAGATGGGCAAATTTCTCAAAAATTCGATTCGCCGAGTTTGCCGAATTTTCCGACGAAATTCGTTTCGACCCAAATAAAAATTCGGGCCGGAATCGCGTAAAAAACAGCTATTTCCTGGCTGCAGAGAGCCTGTTTGGGTGCTGTAGAACTTGTGCCATGCTTTAAATATGCAGAGGGAGCCTGGTTTTGTCTTCATACAATGCTGTGTTTTAGTATGACACGCACATGACTGCCGCCGCACTTAGAATCGCTTCACTCTAAAATTTCCTGGGCATTTACGGGGGCAAAACTGACCAAAAAACTGAAGCGGGAATGCAGCTTGATAAAGTCATGCAGAGACGCCCGCTGAAAAAAAACAAGCTGAGGGCTAAGATCCTACATTGCGTCAAAGAACACAGTAGTAGGTTACTGGAGTGGCAAAAGGTCTCAGCACAGTAAGGGGAAAGATGGCAATAGCCATGCCAGGGAGCGGAATCTAAGTAGGTCCCGGTTTTCACCAGAGCCCGCCGCAAAGCAGGATGGACTTGCTGCGGCTGGAGTCTACCAGGTCGCTACCCCTGACGTGACTTGCTTGTGGTGGCAGCCGAGGTGTAGCGAGGTACAAAATCGTAAGGCAAACTCGGAGTTGGGGACAAGTGTAAGGTCAGGACAGCCGGCAAGGATCGTGGTCAAGGGACGGAGGCAAGAGGTACGGTACACGAATATGACAGACGAGGCTCAAGGAAACGCTTCCTCTGTAAGCTCTAAAGATCATTATTATTTATTTCATAGTCCCGGATGCGGTTTTTACTTTCTGTAAGTTGGACATACGATTCACATTCTTCATACTGAAGAAGCTTATCCAAAGCCAGTTTTGCAGCATTTGCTTTTGCTTTACAGTTTTGTACTAAATTCCATCACTAATGGCACCTAATGCAAAATAAGCACCTAAAACATTCCCTGTAGTTAGAGTCTCCTTCAGTTCAAGTTTCAAATGCTGCATTTGAACAAATTGGTACCAACGCAGAAACGGATTCAAACAAACCACGTTTCTACTTCCATAATAAACTCCTTTGAAACTTTTCTAGGTATTAATGATGAATCTGATGGAGGTAGAATTGCCTTGGCCAAAAATGGTTTCGGAACATTAGCAAACTGACTACGGAGAATTTATAGTACTTGAGTTTGTCCTCCCTCTCAGCAGCTGGAAAAAGGCTCCCATTTTGCCACGGTGCTTGGGTGTCATCTGCCTCGTCTTCCTCATCTCCATCTACCTCCTCCAGCTGCTCCTGCTCCTCCTCGCCTGTCATCTGGGTAGAAAAAACCACTCATTTCACCAGACAATGCTTGTGCTCCAATGTCCTCCTCCTCTAGCTCAGTCCCCAACGGACTCATGTGGCCGCGAGATGTAGTCGCCACGTCTCCAGTCTCCTGCCCAGACAGATTTTTCATCATTTGTTCCAGGACATGAAGTGGAATGACGTTATTCATCCCGTATCCCCGGCGACTGACAAATAACGTCGCCTCCTCAAACGCCTCAGCAAACTGCAGGGTGTCACGCATGAGCTGCCACTGGCTGACATCAAAGTTTTCACAAGGGGGAATACTCCTGTCCGCCTGGATCATCAAAAAATCATTACTGGCCTTTCTCTGTTCCTACAGTCGGTCCAGCATGTGCAGGCTGGAATTCCAACGGCTGGAAACATCGCATATCAGCGTGTGTTGCGGGAGGCCGTTCTGCCGCTGCAACTCGAGAATGGATGGATGTAGGAATGGATGAAGTGCATGAACAGTTTCCTGGCCATTTTCAGAATCTTCTGAAGATCGGTGGAAGACTTCAGGAATCTTTTCACAACCAGATTGAACACATGCGTCATGCAAGGCACATGGACCTTCCCTCCTCGGTGCAGCGCGGACACCATGTTACCCCCATTGTCCGTCACCATGGTTCTGATTTGCAGTTGGCACGAGAAAACCACACAAACGATTTCTTGCTGCATGACGCGGAGCAGTTCCTCCCCTGTGTGACTTCGTTCGCCAGGCAAGCCAGGTGTAGAACTGCGTGACACCGCTTTGCCCTAAAACATGTGGTATGATGGAGCAGTACTTGTGGAGGGTGAGATGGTGGGGTGGGGAGGGGGAGGCAGACCCTTGGCGCAGGAGCAGCATTTGACAACGTGGAGAAGAAAACTGTGTCCCCCTGTCCAAGTTGGGTTTGGGGTGGCTGGGCAGGAAGCACATTCAAACCCCGTGGGCCGTAAAGGACATGTACTGGCCCTGACCGTAGTTACAGCTCCACACATCCGCGCTTCCATGCCCCTGGAAAAAACCAATAAGCTCAGGGACGGCCCACCTTATTTCACATTTTTGTAAGTGCGGGGGTATCCTTTTTGGAAAAGAAAATTACGGCTTAAAAATTCCTAAACCCTCGGCTCGGCCAGGCCTTAGTTCCCGAATGGGCAACCACCATTTGGAAAGGGGGGCTGCTTACCAACAACTTGGAAGGGCACGGTCAGTTAGCCCTTTGGATGGGGGGACCTACTTTGCCCCTTTTTTGCAATCGCCTCTTAAACATGCTGGCCCCAAAGTGCGAGGAGCAGGAGCATCTGGAGGGGGATGATGGCAAAGAGAAAGCCCTCCCTTCTGCAGGGGGTCTGGAGCCTTTGACGGGCTGAATGGCATGCGTGCCACTGGCATGCTGCTGCGGCGGCAGATGGACCACCCACATCACCAAAGTTTCTCCCACCACCGATGGTGACGCGCTTTGGGTTGTGCGGGCTGGGTGCCAACGCTACTCCGGCCAGCCTTTCATTTTCTCTTACTTTACATTCCCCATTTTGGGGGTCCTCCAGCTTTTTTGAAAAAACTGCCAAACCCCCCAGTAGCTGTTTTTAACCGTCAATGCTCCGCACTGAGTACTATTTCCGCTCCCGCCCTCGCGGGGCCCCTTGCCCTACTTTTTTGGGACCGAAAGCGGGTTTTCTCCGCGTGGCCGTTGGTCCCGCCCCCTCGCACTGTCCCCTTTTCCCCGCTGATCACGGCCACACTACCCACTTGCTGGCCGCCCTCCCCTGACGCGCAGGGCGACCCCCTCTTCTCCTCACATGATGAAGCCCTTTGCTTCACCGGGCCCCAATGCGGTTGGCTACATCATCATATTATTTTTGGGGATTTTCACTGGCTGCCCCCCTCAACGGTCTTGGTATGCAGAGGCTGACGCCTCACAACATGACCTCCCATGCCACTCTCCACATCCTTTACTTTGCCGCCTACTGCAAGAAGCAGGGATAATCGGCCCCAGTTCTTCGCTGCCAAGTAGCTGCTGACTGCCCTCCTCAAATTGTTCATCCTCGCTGTATAGTGGAGCTGAGCCCAGACCCATTGTAGATCTCTGGGCTGAGGGAACCGGATGGGACAGAGGGGGGTTGAGGACAGGTGAGAGCCCGCTGAGCTGTTCCGGGCCATGCCACTAAGGGTTGTGTCTGACATTCCCACCCGACTTGGCTGGGTTGTCAGATGCCCATCTGGGAGGAAGGGGGATGACCTAGTCAACCAATCAAGAACCCTTGGGTTTCTGGTAAAACACAAGGCCGCTAGATGACACCGGCAGTTCTGGCCTCACCAAGTGATCCCTGCTGCGATCCCCCCTTTTTACTGTGCTGCGACCTGTGCCTGCTCCAGGAATGTTGTGCCACTGCCACTCACAGGTGAAGAGCCTGCCACCTCTCTGTCTGACATACTGTTTGTTCTATAATGCACTGACTCTGTTTAATGAAGATATCTGTATATGATAAATACACACCCTGTATTTGACTCCAAATGAACCCACTAACAGGCTTGAGTAACCCTTGGATATAAATTGCGCTACAGAAATCACCAGGAAAAAATTAACTGGTATGTGGCTTGTAAAAAAAAGCCGTTTCTTTTACTGAATACGAAAGCACAAACAGGCTTAGAAAACCCTTGGATATTCAATGTGCTCCTGAACTGACCAGATGGCATTAAAATGTATATGGGGCAGAATTGGACCCACCCTGGACTTCAATTACAATACTCCACAAACTGAATCAAAATTATATCAGAAGAGGACAGCCCTCTGATAAAAGCAGTGACACCCCCCCCCCCCCCCAAAATCGCTGTCAAAAAAAAAATTTTTTTTGGGTAGTCTCGCACAGCATCTGCAGCGCGGCACAACGAGATCAGTGTGAGGAACGAGCATGGTGTCCGGACTTATATAGTGCGGTGACATCACAGAATCCCGCCGGTCACTGATTGGCTTCATCTTTGCACATCATTTAGGGTACTCCTTTCTTCCTCCCAGAGTTCTTTGCCCCATGTAACGCCATGTGCTCGCAGCCATTTTATCAATTAAAAACACGCTTCGTTCCTGCGAATCACCCCAATCTTCCACTTCGTGCAAAATCAAAGTTTTCCTGAAATTCTAAACGAATTCCATTCCAGAATCGATTCACCCATCTCTAACCGAGAGGTGGCCGCACATGCACGTCTCTCTCCATTGACTTCTAATGGATTTCCAAACACAGCTGAACAAGTGCGCGCGGATGTATTCAGAGCGCTCATAGAGATAAAGAGCAGGACAGGAAACCCCATCCTGTGAAGGGGATACATCCTCATCCTTAATATGAAGGAGGTCCCTAAAAGAGGCCATCTTGTCATGAAAAGAGACATATATTGTATCTTTCCAATAGAGAGTTCAGGCGATGTGGAGGATGAAGTGACTCTGGTCCTTTTACAAGGGACATCCTTTTGGAAAGTGCAGCCATGACAGGAGCCAACCTGGGCAGTAAACTGTGAGAGTAAGTGCTCTATGGCAGAAACTGTGGCCTGGGATAGCCTGGAAATATCACCCACCACAAGGCAGAGGGAACTAACCCATTTGGAAGCCCCCTCTGCCTGACAGTAGGGGTCAAGGCCTGCAACAGTAGGTTGGGGAGCAATGCAAACTGGGCATGCAAACTTTTTGCGACAGTGGGAACTGGCAAAAAAGGGTTGAGCCTGCCTTGGGACTGGGTGGTTTTGGTGTATTGTCATTGAAAAGGGACATGGTAATAAGAGTAGAACAGGGCAAAGGAGGGAAATGAGCAAAAGGGTGCTGTGTCAACCAGAAAAGAGCTGTAATTGCTCGTGGATAGATACTGTGGTATGTTGCCAGCAAAACGGCATCAAGGTTCCTTCCCAGAAAGGATCCCAAGCAGGAAAAGTTCTTCTCACTTCATGGGAAAGAAGCCGGGTTGGAGGCCCAAGGGGCGTTACAAAGCTGGGGGAAGGTGCGGTCTATTTGCAGCTTAGGCCTCGAAAAACTCGGGGACAAAATTAATAACGCAACCCTGGAATGGCGCAACAGGCACTAGAGGAGGGCGCTGGAGGGTGCAGCACAGCATGAGTAGCATATGCTGCACAGAAAACACAGTATGGGTCAGCGACGGCACTTAAATTCTCCAAACAACCCTTCTAGGATGGTGGAGGATGGGGAGAAAACTTACCTATCTGATGTCTTCAGTAGAGATGAGCGAACAGTAAAATGTTCAAGTTCGAGCCGAACCTCGAAAATTAATGGTGTTCGGTTTGATTCTAGATCAAAACCGGTTAAACTCAATGGGAGAAGATGTTCAGGTTAATATACAGGTGAGGAGAAGCTGTAATTACCATCCATAACAGTAAACTGGATACATGGAATAACTTAGTGAAGAAAATTTGGCTCTAAGTGTGACAGAAAAAATTGAGAGGCTAAAATACTTAATTCCTTTAAATGGCTAACTGAAGAGATGAGGACAGCTTGCAAGCAGGGGTGTAGCTCTATGAGGTGCAGCAGTAGCAGCTGCTATGGGACCCTGCATCCTGAGGGGGATCAAAAGCCCCTTTGACACATAAGAAGAAACCGGTATAGGAACTGGCACATGGTAACTGGCAGGAGCTCCATTTCACTTTTTGCACCAGAGCCCAAGAACTTCAAGTTACGCCTCTGATTGCAAGCTTTGTACATGTGATATATGTGGTGGCATCACAAAAGCAGACAAAATCATCCTCTTCGGCCTCTTAAAATGCCTTCTGACCCCAACCGCATTGTGTGATGAAAGAGCTCTTCAGAATATGGATTATTTGGAGTGGTCTGTATATTGGGTTGTGACATTCGGCCCGTGTTTGCTTCAGGTTGGACTGATTATGATGTGATGACATTTGTGGCAGTGACTGAGAGGAAGAGGAGGTGAAACCGCTGGATGCAGGGTCTGATAACCACTGAAGAGCAGATTGGCAATGCTTTTCAGTAATGAGACTGACAGGGAATTGAGCAAGCGATGACAGGCCTGACGGTCCTGTGACTGATGTGCTCGCTTGTGTGTTGTCCGGAGCACTGGAAGGAGTGTCTTATCTTGTACCTCTTGTACCTCTATCTCCACTTCCTATGCTCCTCCTTGCTTGCTTACCACCTCCAGTTCTCACCATGTTCAAAAGCTAAATATTATAGCTCTGCCATGTACTGTCATGTACAAATATGTGAAAGGACAGTACACAGATCTCTTGAGTGATCTTTTTCTACTTTGGCTTGTAACCATGACAAGGGGGTGTCCTCTAGAGGAAAACAATAGAGGAAGACAGAACACCAAGCGCTCCCTGGTGTATTAAAATAATTCATTACATATACGGTGAGTGGGCAATGCTTATGCGCTCACCTTGTAATGTTGTGCTGTTTACAAGAGGCACAACACTTTCTCACTAATTGCTGGATAACTGGTACTCAGATTCTGGTCTGGTTCAGTGTGACTGGACCGGGACCGGTTATTGAGATCTGAAGTGCTAATACTTCATAGATAAATAGAGACGTTACTGGGAAGTATGCATTTCCTATCTGTGATAGACACTTCGTCAGCTTTTAGTATGGTTATCCGACTAGAGGCGTAGTTTCTCCTACAAGCCCTGGGCGGAAACCCAT
>JAODAL010038016.1:0-39707 GCA_025379985.1 Phyllomedusa bahiana | reverse complement strand
CAAACTACGACGATATAAAAACACAACTTGTTATAAATTTACTCAGAAAGGGAAGATTTCTCCTTAGGGAGAGTACCACATAGGCGTGTGGAGATTCTAAATTGCCTTTTGCACTGCACGAAGCATCTGCATAATCACAAGGCATTATGGGAACAGGAGCTGAGAAGCTCAAGCGCCATCTCTAGAGGGAGCTTGAGCTTCTCAGCTCCATTTCCATAATGTCTTGTGACATGCAGATGCTTCGTGGAGTACAAAAGGCAATTTTGAATCTCCACATGCCTTTGTGGCGCTCTCCCTAAGGAGAGATCTTCCCTTTCTGAGCTACTCATTGCCTCCCACTTGGCCAAGCCAGCATCGCTCTGCTCTGTAAGGGACGAGGAGAAAAACACCTGTAACGGCTTGTCTACAGTGGGTGATTGCTGGTTTTAGCTAATATCCCTTTTGCTTTCCAAAGACCCAGTGGGTCAAAATCAAATCCAATAGAGGGCGCTTGAGCTTCTCAGCTCCTTTCCCATAATGCCTGTGATATTATAAATTTACTGTGCTCCAGTAAAAAAATTATTAAAATTGAAAATCTGGTCCCTAAAATATCTGTGTTGCACATGTTTTTGAAAATATTAAAATTTGCTACTGAATTTAAAATAAAATCTAAAATAATGTTTAAAAATGAGGCCAACATAAAGTATACTTATGGTAAATGTTAATTATTTACTATTTTGTTTGCTATCACTATGTCTTATATGCAGAAAAGTTTAAACTTTAAAAATGGCAAATTATTCCAAATTTTCACAACATTGTGATATTTTGATCACAATTAATTGCTAACTTAAAGCACAGTGTGTCACTAGAAAACAATCTCAAAATCACATGAATAAGTAAAAGCATGTAAAAGTTAGTCCCAGATAAAGTGACACATGTCAGATTTGAAAAATAGGGCTTAGTCCTGAAAGTGGTTTTCTCATCACAAGCTTTCACAGACTGGAGCTGTTGATCTCTTTTACAGCTTCAAAACCAGTGGCATGTCTGTCCTCCCAGTAGGCGTGCCTCTCCTGCCAGTAGATGTGTCTTCCCCACTGAAGAGTTGTGACATCATCATTCTGTGTGTGCAGTGGGAGAGAGAGGATGTCACAGCTGTGCAGTGCAAACCTCATGCAAAGGTCTCATGTCTGCAGAGCTGTCACCTCCCTCCCAGGCTGCACAAGCTCCTTATAACCAGAACACGTGTATTGGTGTAAGCAGTTATACATACAGCCTGAACTGATGAAACAAATGTGAGAAATGCACTCTGCTTCCTCCTCTGTTACCAGGTGGGAGGTAGAGGGGAGAGTGTATAAGGCTGTATTATATGGTTAATGGAAACAGACTGGATAAGGCTGTGTTGTATGGAGGGAGAGAGTGAATCTAGCAGCTACTTAGTAATTGCCCAGATCTTTCACATAGAGCTGAGATAGGAGCATAGAGAAGCTGAGGCACTTAGTTTCACTTTCAATTTACACAACTCATAGGGGAGTAAGCACAGGCAGCCAATCACAGCACACGGGGAATTTCCCATCCAGGGGGAATGTCCAAATAGGCTGAATGACATATCAGTCAGCCAATCATAAAAAAGTAGGTGTGGCCCAACCACCAGCTGCAAAAATAGCTATAGATGCACAGATTATCTTATATCTGCTATACTAAGGGATTTAGGTAATGTAAACCAATTGCAAAAGTGTTTATTTTTACTGTCCCCATCATTACAGATATGACCTTTGTAGCAAGAAAATACCTTTATGTCCAGATGGCTTGGAGTTAAAGTACAAGAGGCCCTGCCCTCTTCTGGTAAGCCCCATCCACTTTAAATAAAAAAATGTTGAGGGCAACATAAACATTTGTAATTTTTGTATGGCAGCTATCATAAATTTAATGTACAATAGAAAATGCAGTGGGTGAAACTTATGTGTGTTAAAATATTGTAACATGTAATATTATTTGTAAAATGTTTAGCAAAAAAGTAACAATAACAGAAATAGTTACAGAAACTTTAAGGATATGATTTTTCTAATGAGCAAACTGTTTACTGCCAGTACTAAGTATCAATAAGATGTGCAGAAAGGAACAGTGCACGTGTATAGTGGCATACGATGTCACTTCTCTCATTGTAACAGCCTGTGGGAAGGCTTAGAGAGGGCAAAAAGATACCTATGAAAAATAACATTCAAGAGAATTAATTTATGTAATGGATATACTATGTGCATGACATTAAGAAAGGGGGGATTGATTTGCTTTCTTTTATTTTTATAAAGTTACCTTTTATGTCAGTTCCTCTTTAAGGTGGTGGTAAAGACAATTAATGAAAAAGAAGTGAACTCATATACTTGACATAAACAGCACAAACTGTATCTAGATACCTGGAATGGCAGAGTTTCGACTCTAAAACCATTACACATGCCTTAAAAATGCCACTAATACAAAGAGTGAGAGGTCCTAGTTTTATCTATAGTGGAGAAGTCTCTCTGAATTAAAATGAGTGGAAGGTACAGAAATTGAGGAAGTGCATTTCTTAGTACTTCTATACCAACAACAAAGATTGGCACTCCACATATTCTAAAACCTAACAGGTCAAATTTTGGCATGTCTTTGGTATTTAAGGGCCCCCTATATTACACTGTCTGTCTAAGATTATTATGTTGATGAGGTCTGTACAGTAATAGGAATCTGATTTACCAGTAGCACTATATCAAAGTGATTAAAAACCTAATAAATTTGCATATGTATATTACATAATAACACATTGATGCTTAGAGGAATTGCCTACCCAATCAAAACTTAGGGAGACATGTATGGAACTAGGCCAGGGGTGTCAAACTGCGGCCCTCCAGCTGTTGGGAAACTACACCTCCCATCAGGATTTGTATAATTTATAACAGTGGGAATGATAGGAGTTGTATTTTCCCAACAGCTGGGGGGCCGCAGTTTGACACCCGTGAACAAGGCAGATCAAAGTGCTTTTTCACATCTTTTTTTTCAGTGTCAAATGCGCCTGAATGTAAGAAAGTGGTTTTTATGTGATCATAAATGGTGCCTAAAGTTCATTGCACCTCGTTTGTGTGTTTGGCGCATTATAGAATGTAGGCACATAAGTTGTGCACCAAACATCTATAATGGCTATATATAGGCTGGAAATAAAAGAAAAGTCATTAGAATAGCATGTCAGTGAATAGAAACTATGGCACTGATCTTCCTTGTTGGACCACAGGTGCTGGCTCTTGCTGTATGTAGAATAAAGGGGGGAGCAAAAAAAATAGATTTCAAATTTAATGTGGGAAAACTTAAAAAATGTAAAAATTGAAAAACTCGTGGGTTTTTTAAATGTAAAACTAGTTTTAGATTCTTTTATTTTTTTAAAATTTACATTTTATAGGAGATTTTTTTTAAATGTTTGGAAAATTTTATTTTTTTTTTTAATTTTATGAAATTTAACATTTTTTATTAAATTTTTAAATTTTAAATTTAAAATATTTTTGATAATTATAAAAAAATTTACTACTTATTATTATATACTGGTGTAAGTTGAAAAAATATTGGCGTTTTTCCAAAACAAAATCTGTCCATTTGACGCTCAGACTCGGTCTGCGGTTCGAGCAGTAATGCACTTATTTTTTGCGAACCACTTCTTATGTGTCTAATATTACAAGTGTGGGCCCCACCCCCTCGAACCCCCCGTCCCCCCCCCCCCCCCCCCCCCCCTTTCTCCCCCCCCCCCAAAAACAATTGTTTTGAGTTTTTTCGAAAATGCACCAAACCCAAAATTCGTTTGCTCATTTAGAATCTTTAACGCTCACTTGGGCGCATTTTAACCAAAAAAAAGGGGGTGAAAAACCCAATGCATTCCCCTTAGAGTTTTTTTTCATTTGGAAATTCTGACTTAATAGAGGAAGGTCCCCTATTCAGGACCATTTATCCCCTGATAATTCGGGATTGTCTTTTTGGTCGGGGCCCTTGGAAAACCTCCGAGCTTGTTTCATTGAGTTAAACCAGCACTATATAATGCTTCATTCCCTCTGTGGTAGTGCTGCAGGAAAATTGAACACTTAACCAATTTTTATAGATTACAACTAATCGCACCCATGGTTTTCTTATTAAAAAAATGAACCCTTCAAAAACGTACAGGTTGTCCAAACAGGAAATCCCTTGGGTTTACAAAATTGGACAGGGTTATTTTCCCTGGGCAGCTTAGGTCGTTTTTTTCATAGTACTGTATTTGTATGCCAAAACTATAAGTAGAACTTAGATGGATAAATATAAAAAAGGAAAATTTACATCTCTTCTTTCTTGGGACCCACCCCAGCTTTGTTGAGGGGAAAGCACAGACTAAAGCATTGCTGTGTGAATGCAGCTTCATAGATTATCTAATTTTATCCTTTTTCCTTTTCAAAAAATATTTAGAATTTTATAAGCGAAGGTTTTTTTTTCTTGTCTTTTTTTAAAGGTCTAGTCAATAGTATAATATTAATCCGATCCATTACAACTCTAAAAAGGGGTGTTAAAATTTTTTCTATGTGTAGTCTCTTCCAGAAAATACAGTGTGCATTTTTTTCAGTAGTGGAACTACTATTCTTTATGTATTATTTTAAAGACGAAATTTTTTTGTTTTTCAAATGATGTGAAATAAAAATTTCCCTTTTTATCTGAATGTGCTTATTATATGTTTTTTTCTGAAAGTCAAAAATCCTACTCCCAAAAAAATTCAAACGGGGTTTCAAAAACCTATAAAAATAAGATATTAAAAAGATATTTTCAGGGTTAAGGTCCATCATTATTATTGCTGAAACTCGTTTTACTGAAGTCATGGTGCAGAACTCCTTTGTAGCCACACTGACATTTAAAATCAAAGGAAAGTGTTAAATCTGCATCGAGTCTTCAAGGATTAAACTCTGTCAACACTGCAAATGGCCACCAGGCAAGATGCTCAAAGTAATAGAAAAAATTGGGCCTGTTACACGAATCAATCACACTTTTACAGTTTACTGGATATCCCCGCTTGACCCCTGGCAGGTGACCAACTCTCTGTTTCAGCTAAGGCTGTACATTATAATGTTTAATGCATGATGCGGGTGGCTTTTGTATGATGACCTTTAAAAGTCATAAATGTTTTTGAAAGGGGCGTAGCTACAGTTACAGTAAATTGCCCACATCTTTACCCTAAATGTGGGCTTTAGGAATTTTCCTTCTTGGCTCAAAATGAAAAAGAACAAACAAACATTAAAATGTAAAAAAAAGCTGTCTCTTAAAAAAACTTTGGGTATGTTGAAGCATCAAGGTTCTGAATTGTTCCGCAGTGAGTGGGAATTAAATTACCATGGCCGTTTCTTTCTTCATTAGTGTGTGGAAATAGGTTTTAAAGAAAAAAAATCTTTTTTTATTTCTAAGCAAATGATTTTTATATACCAAATTGGGTTATCATTGACCTTATTTCGAGATAAAGAGGTATTCTGGGTTAGGGGGTAGGTTTAAGCCATAAACGCGGCATTGCTGAATGATGACAATAATCATGCTTTATTACATTTTAAAATATGGATTCACTTTACCATTTCATTAACTTTTCTGCCCTCTCCCTATACACATCGATAAGACACAGCATCATACCTTTTACTCCACTGTCACTAGTGAAGATTTCTAAGCCATTCAGGATTTGTGGAAAGCTGTATGACAACCTCTAGGAACAGTTTATATTTCTGATTGTCAATCATACATCAGGAGACAGAGATAAATAGGAAATGTCTAAATAATATATTATGACTTCAAACTAGAGAGAACCTCATGGACTTACATTTACAGGGAGTGTATATTTCAGACAGAAATGTCCTTTAAATATTTAACTAATTCTTAGTAGAACTTTACAAGAGCTCTCACCTGCATTCACCTTTTGGTTATAGCATGACAGGTGTCTACCACAAATATATTTAATAATGCCTAGTTTGCCATAGCATTAACATCTCATTATCTTCCCTGTCGGCAATTTTTATCTCTGCTCTGGCAGGCAGAGATGATGATGATTACAACCTGTATTCATGCACATTGTTTTAGGTAATGGATGCTATAGAAAAGAGGGTCCATACTCAGGATCCACATCTGTATGCAAGAACATAGATCCGATATGTAAGAGCACCTTCCTCCTTGACAGATCCAAACCATTGATGAACCACATGGTCCCCATTAATTGTGCCACTATGTAATATGCTACCTGTATAGGGCACTTTAAGGGGTGATGACAATCTAGATCTGTGAGCTAACTGTGCCATCCCTCCCCTTATCATATGAATGATGTGAATCATATCATGGTGAGTTTGTAAGCATATAATCTGTGAGCAATACTGGGCCACATCACGCTATACAACGCACTAGGGGAGACATGTATGGAACTAGGCGGATCGGAGTGCATTTTCGCATTTATTTTTCAGTGTCAAATGAGCCTGAGTGTATGAAAGTGTTTTTTGTGTGTTCATAAATGGTGTCTAAAGTTCATTGTACCTCTCTGTATGTTTCGAGCATTATGGAACTTTGGCGCATAAGTAGTGCGGCAAACATGTATAAAGGCTATAGATAGGTTGGGATTAAAAAAAAATAGCATGTCAGTGAATAGAAACTATGGTACTGATCTTGCTTGGTGGACCTCAGGTCCCAGCAAGACCTGTGGTGTGCTGGCTCTTGCTGTATGTAGAGTAAAGGGTGGGAGCAGCAAAAATAAAATTTACTGTAGTAAAATGTAAAAAAAATAAAAAATCTGAACAACTTCATCACTGGGTTTTTCAATGTAAAATAAGTTTTAGATTCTGTTCATTTGAAATACATCTCATAGGAGATATTTTTATATTTTTGGGATATTACATATTGTTGTATTAATTTTATATGATAACATTTTTTTATTAAATTTAATAATTTAATTTTATATAGTTTGATAATTATCTTAAATTACTTTTTATTATTGTACTGGTCTAAGTTGAGAAATGTTGGACTTTTTTTTTCCCTAACAGCAAATCTAGCTACACTTCGACTTCTCAGGCTCAGACAGACCACATTGAAATAGGTCTGCCTGTTCGAGCAGTAATGCGCCTAGTTTTGCCGAACCACATTCATATATGTGTCTAATATTATGAGTGTGGTGTGACACGGCCCCAGAACACTCCTTCATGTTAGGCGCATTAGAAAGTGTTGAGTCTTAGGGTATGTTCACACAGCGTAATAAGCCGGGTGTTTTGGGAGTTGCGCTGATCAACATGTACTCCCGAAGCATGGGGGGCAAGAAGCCCACCGACCCCGTTGACATGCATTATTCGCAGCGTGTAATCTCCGCGAGTAATTGACATGTCACTTATCTCCCCGCGCATACAATACGATTGAATTGTACACGCGGGGGGACGAAGCATAATCCATAGTTCCCTATGAGAGCTATGGATTACCGTAATTGGGGTGCGCATCTCGCCGTTTATTAAGTGCAAATACGTGGCAAAATGCGTGCCGAAATTACGCCATGTGAACATACCCTTACCAACAATGCGCCTAACACATTCATTAGGCACATTAGACATCGTAGCCGGCTCACTTTGGTACATTTAACACCAGAAAAGGGTGAAAAACCTGATCATACATGTCTCCCTAGGAGTTTGTAAGTATTTTTATCTATTATGCAAACACCCCTAGTATGTACAATATTGACCTATATACGGATTAATGGATATACATTCTTGTCAACAGCTGCTGGTGTAATCATCTTGGTCATCGTACTCTTGTTTTTGATTGCACCCCTGAATTTGATGACTGTGGATCGTATGGTTTTATGGCTTCTTTCTTAATTTCACTGCTAAATCTGCAAAAATCCAGGGGAAACAATTTTGAAAGTTGATACATATAGAGTGGTAATAGGATAGGTGATAAATGTCTGATAGCTTGGGGTCCTGCTGCTGGGACCAACACTGCTTGCTAAAATGGGGTCTCTGACTCACCGTCCTTCCTTGCTATGCTCAAACAGTGAGGAATGGTTTCAATGCAGCAGCAGTCAATCATACAAACTCCATACACAAACCTATGAAAGCAATGAAGACTGTTGAGTGCAGTGCTCAGCTAACCCTGTCGACCTCATAGACTTTAAATGGAGCCGCAGTTCTCATGTAAACCATCTCTCACTGCGAGAGCATGGCAAGGAAGGACAGTGAGTATACCCAGATCCTTCTCTGCAAGCAATTCTCCAATTTCTTCTCCTTTAGGACATATGTTTTGTCTTAACAAAGACAGCCCGATTTTCCATAGAACAACACAGCATGCTGAGACTCAGGGGTGTAGCTAAAGGTTTGTGGGCCCTGGTACAAAACTTCAGCTTGGGCCCGTCTACCTCAAACAATGGCTGTGAACCACCACTTTTTAACAACGAGTTCCCTACTTGGCGTGACAGATGTCTGCATTGTAGCTTGCCATGGAACATTATTTCTTCATAAAGGGATTGACCAATAGAGGAAAAATCATTTGAAATGGGGCATGGTGGCAGAAAACAAAGAAAAACAAGTTATACAGCCAAACTATCTTCATCCCTCTCCCCTCCATCACCGCCACACCTGTGGGGTGAACACAAAAAAAGTGCAATTGCACTTTTGTTTTTTGGGTTTAGTTTTTGTTGGATTTTCCAATAAAAGAAAATGTATTTGAAAATGTTGTCACATTATCACTGCATGTCAAGACTTTAAAGTGACTAACACCTATGAAATAGTTAAAAGTCCTCTTTCACTATATTGGTATTTATACCCCCTATTAGGCAAATAGATATGTAAGCCCCATTTAGGGAGATAAGACACCCTTTAGGTAGGTAGAAAGGCAGGTATCTGTGGCCCTCAGTAGGTAGGTATATTGCCCCCCACAGCGGGCAGGTAAGTTTAAAGGCCACAGACTGTAGGTAGGTATAAAGGTACCTTCAGAATGTAGATATAGAGACCCCCTCAGTAAGTACATAGATCCACTAAGTAGGTAAAGTATGTAGTTCCCCATTAGGTATCAATACAGGCTTTCTTAGTAGGTAGGTAAGTATATAGGTCCTCTCAGTAGGTAATGAAGTATATCATCCCCAATTAGGTAGCCCCTCAGTAGGTATATAGTTCCCCTCAGCAGGTATATAGGTCCTATCAGTAGGTAGGGAAGTATATAGTTCCCCTTTAGGTAGATAAATAGGCCCCCGCAGTAGGTATATTGACCCCTTTATTAGGCAGATAGGTATATAGGGTCCCCCAGTAGATAGATAGGTAGGTATATAGTACGCATCTCGTAGGTAGGGATATAAAGTCCCCCTAAGGAAGTTATAGAGGGCTCCCCAGTAGGTAAGTATGTAGCATCCACCTTGTATGTAGGTATATATGGCTCTCCAGTAGATAGGTTGGTATGTAGGGCCCCCTGGTAGTTATGTGTATGGTGCACTCCTGTAGGTAAATGTATATGGTATCCTAGCTGGTAGGTAGGTATATAGTGCCTCGTAGTAGGTTGGTACCAGGGCCATTCCTAGGCTAAATTTCACTCAGGGCGAGGTGAAGAAATTTTGCCCCTCCCGTAACATAATACACCACAATGCGACACCATAAACAAAAGCCAACATATACAGAAAGCTTTACCACATTGTGCTACGCATATAACTACTAAATAATAGTCATACAGTTACCAAATATAACACTGATACACCAACCAGAATCCCAGGCTAATAGCACCAATGTCCTATTAAGACCACATATCACTGTGTCACACAATGACCACATATCACCAGCACATAGTGACTGAATAATACAAACTGACCATTACTGAATACAAACCATTATACTACAACCTATATTACCTCCATACAGTATTGGATACCAGTTGTACACAGGTGCTGCAGACATATAAATGATTACAGTAAAGTTACATCCAGGCACTTACAGGAGACGTCTCTGAAGAGTTGTTGTTTCTCTTCATCTGTCCCAGACGCCATGACGACTTCTCCCGGCCACAACTCTTCACTGCAAAATTTACTACACAAACGTCTTAGACTCCTTAATTTATCAGCACTTCTCTACCAATTCCTATTTCTATACAAAAACTCCCCATATACAGTATATCACCTCATATGGTAGTCATGTAATTTGCTCCCTGTATCCAGACAGTAGCCCCTGTAGCCATGTAGTAGCCCATGTAGCCATGTAGTAGCCCATATAGCCAGACAGTAGCCCCTGTAGCCATGTAGTAGCCCATGTAGCCAGGTAGTAGCCCCTTATTGCCAGGTAGATGCCCCTATAGTCAGGTAGTGACCCTTATAACCAGGTAGATGCCCCTATAGCCAGGTAGTAGTCCCTTATAGCCAGGTAGTAGTCCCTTATAGCCAGGCAGATGCCCCTATAGCCAGGCAGTAGTCTCTTATAGCCAGGTAGATGCCCATATAGTCAGGTAGATGCCCCTATAGGCAGGTAGATGCCCCTTATAGCCAGGTAGTAGCCCCTTATAGCCAGGTAGATGCCCATATAGTCAGGTAGATGCCCATGTAGCCAGGCAGTGCCCCCATGTAGCCAGGCAGTGCCCCCATGAAGCCAGGCAATGCCCCCTTGTAGCCAGGTAGTAAAAAACTTTATTTGACTCTGCACATCCAAAAGCATTTTTTGAAAAAAACATAGGCATAGGTGCACCTATGCCTACGTTTTTGGTTTTTTTTCCAAAAATGCTTTTGGATGTGCAGAGTCAAATAAAGTTTTTTGTAGTCTGTATGAGGAGTAGCAGCCTCATTGGCTTGTTGCACTCCGCCTACCTCTTTTAAACTAGTGCAGGGTTATTCAGTAGCAAGTTCTTTTCACTCCCTGAGATGTTGTAGTCTGAACAGGCTCCTAGAGAGGTAATATTTTAGTGTTAGGAACTCACCTGTACTGGGATCCCCTTGACACAATTGGGAGGTGAGCTTAAACATTTTTGATCAAAACTGTGAACTAAGAATCCCAGGTTTTCATAATTCCTTAGCAGTAATGCATTTTCAAAAAATTCCTAAATACCTTTGATGTTTTACTTAGATTTTAGTGTGCCACTGATATTTGAAATAGATGTAGCCAATCAGTGCCCCATTGTAGCCAACTTGTTCTGCCTGAGCCACCGTCTGTACCATGCACGCTGCAGCTGCGATCGCAGCAATCTATGTGATTTTGGACTCCGGTCGCAAGTGTGATCACTGCTACCCCTATAGCTAGGCCGCTGATATTGTTACACTGGTAAGCAAGCCATAGGTTCAATTCAACAGGTAATAATACTCAGGTGTTTACAATTGTTTAATGGTTTAAATTTGTCATAGAAAATGATGGTTGCATGTGTAAGGTACTCCATGTATATTACAAGTATCATAATTGTGGTCACCAGTACTGAAAGTCATTGACAGTTGGGGGGAAAGAAACCAACCAGAGGGAAAAGATCTGAATGTGAATAACACCAAACCACATCATAAGTAATTGTTAATAGATCACATTAAAAGAGTCTTATGTTAGGAGTAGAAATAAATGTTCTATAATACTAAAACTTGCTAACATAAAACATAGATTTACTATATGTTACAACATTTTGGGTCATAATTGTAATAAGCATCACTTCATATGTGCACACTTACTGTACCAACATTAGAATCCCAAATCATAAAAATGTTCCATAATACTAAAAATTGTTCTTTAATCACAACCCTCCCACACTCCTCCACCAATACTGGCAGAAACAACTCAGAAAGGAAAATAATATAAATGTATATTTGTCAGGATATACTTTGTAATTGCAATCGTACTACATTTCCTGCTTTTCAATATGACCTTATGTTCCTTATTCTATACATAAACAAACTTTGCTTAACGTGGTGTTAACTGGCAAAAACTCAAGCATGAAGTTCAAAAGTCATTTCAATGAATGAAATTACTATTATCAACAGCTTTATTTTTTTTACTTTTTTTTACAAAAGAGACAAATTAGTCAAATAAACGCTTAGCGGGGTTATCTCCCAAAAAAAACATTTATCATCTACCCACTGGATAGGTGATAATAAATGTATGATCACTAGATGACCCACTAGAGTGGGATCCTGAACCCCCTGTACCAGAGGAGTTTGAATATACTAAAACAATCTCTTTCAATGCTATGGTCTTTGGATGGAACGTCATGCACGGATGTGACCACTGTTCCATTCAAAATTCCTCCAGAAAGGGTGGGATTGTGTGGACACCAGCAGTAGGCCCCCTGTAGCTATACCTTATAACTTTACTTTTTTTGTGAGATAACCCTTTACCACCACAACATTTTGACACTTTTACCTATCCATGTGATTCAGAGATTGTTTTCTCGTGACAAAATGTGCTTTAAGGTAGTAAGATGTTTTGGTCCATAAAAGCAATATCAAAATATCATGAAAATTTGGAAAAATTTGCCATTTCCAAACTTCAAAAATTTCTGCATGTAAGAGAGATAGTTATTCCACTCAAAATAGTTTATAACTAGCATCTATCATATGTCTACTGTGGATTGGCATAATTTTTTAAATGTCTTTTTATTTTTTTACTTCATTAGGGGCCTTAGAAATTTTCAAGAAAATTTGCAGCATAGATTTCTTTAGGGACCAGTCCAGTTCTAACATGGCTTTGAGGAGTCCTGTATGTTAGATACCCCCATAAATGACTCCATATAAGAAATTACACCCCTTAAAGTATTTGAAACATTTAGGAAGTTTGTTAACTCATTAAGTATTTCACAGAAATTAAAGCAGAGTGGAGGTTCAAAATTTCACTATTTTTGCAGATTTTAAATTTGTATCTATTATTCACTGGAACACGGTAGATGTGACCAAGAAAATGCAACTTAACGTCGGTTGCCCAGATTGTGCAGTTTTTAGATATATCCCATATGTAGCCCTAGTGCGTGCTCTATTTGGCTCAACCAAAAGCCTCAGAATAGGTGGAGAACCTACCAGACATTGGGGTCTCATTTTCAATACGATTTATTTCTAGGCGCCATTCCAGGTTTGCAGATATCTTAGGGTGCTAAAACTTGATAAACACCACTAAAGAGAGCCATATTGGAAACTACACCCCTTAAGGAATATATCCAGGGGTGTAGTGAGTATATTGACTCCACAGGTGTTTCACAAAGTTTTTTAGCGTTAGGCTGTGAAAATGAACATTTAATTTTTTTCCAACAATCTGCAATTTTAGCTGAAAATGTTTAATTTTTACACGGAATCCTGGAGAAAAGCACCCCAAATTTTGTCATGCAGTTTCTTCCAAGTTCACTAGTACCCTATATAACGGTGTAAGCTGCTGTTTAGTTGCATGGAAGGGCATACAAGGGAGGCAGCGCTATACGGCTTCTGCAGTGCAGATTTTGGTGGGTGCCATGTATGGATGTCACCTAGGGGTGTATTGTGTATTTTTGGCTGCACAGGTGTTCCATTTTTTTTTTTTAGCATAGGCCATGAAAATGGGGGGAAAAATGCAGTTTTGCCATGTTTTTTTGGCTTCAATTTTACAGCGTTCACCATGCACAATAAGAGAAATGATTACTTTACCATGCAGGTCGGTACAACTGCAATTATCTAAATTGTATATAGTTTTTTATGTTTTATTACTCTTACACAATAGAAATGTGTTTATAAAAAATTGCGTTTTTATGTCTTCATAGCTTGCTAGCCATAAGTTTTTTATTTTTTGTAAACAGAGCTGATTATGGGCTTGTGTTTTTCAGTATGAGTTGACGTTTTTATTGGTAATATTATGGGGTGCATATGATGCTTTGATCACTTTTTACTAAGGTTTTTGTGAGGCATTTTGAACAAAATACAGCAATTCTGGTAGTATTTTTTATTTTTGTTTTTTACAGCGGTCACCGAGCAGTATAAAAGACATGCTAACTTTACTCAGCAGGTCGATACGATTACAGAGATATCCAATTTGTATATTTTTTTGTTTTACTGATTTTACACAAACAAAACTAATTTCTTCAAAAAGGAAGACATGTTTTTGCATCGCCATAGTTTGATACCCATAACTTTATTTTTCTGTGTACAGAGCTGTGTAGGGACTTATTTTTTTGCAGAATGAGTTGACATTTTTATTGGTATAATTTTTGTGGGGACAAGGCTTTTTGATCACCTTTAAATCTGTTTTTTAAAAAACAGGGTGAAGAAAATATTGCAATCCCAATAGTGTTTTTTGTTTTTAACAGCGCTCACCATGCAGTATACGTGACAAAACAGTTTTACTTTGTGGGCAGATACGATTACGGTGATACCCTATTTACAGTATATAGTTAATGTTAAGGCGCTTTAAAAAAAGTGTTTTTATTGTGTAAAACAATATTTATGCATTGCTATCTTCTGATAACCATAACATTTTTATTTTTCCGTATACAGAGCTGTGAGAGGACTTTTTTTGGCGGGACGAACTGACGTTTTAATTGGCAACACTTTGGCGTTTATATGAGTTTTTGATCGCCTTTTATTCCATTTTATTTACTGCGGGATGAACAAAAAGTGGAATCCTGTGGGGTTTTTTTTTTTGTTTGTTTTATAAGGCATTCACCGTGCAGGTTAATTAACATGACATGATTGATAGGGTAGGACGTTAAGCATGCGGCAATACCAAATATGTGTGCTTTATTTATTTTTAGTCTTTTTGGGGGTGATTGGCGCTTGTAAAGGGGAAAAGGGTGGGGTATGCATTTTTGTTTTATTTTTCATGTTTGTATTTTACTTTTTTCTTTTTAGCTTTTTTCACTTTTCCCCATAGGAGATTTGTATCAGTGGTCTACAGATCACTGATACAATAGATATAAATAGAGAGCAGAACTGCTCTGTACTGGTCTCTGTGGCAACTGTCACTCACCATGCCCGGCAATGCCCATAATGCATTGCGGGGCATGGTGACAGCACAGACAGCTTGGAAGTGTTTCTTACACTCCCGGGTTTTCAGATACACAGACGTTGCACTAAGACAGACGGAGCTCTCTCCTTCTGTCTTTCCCTTAGCTCTGGCTTCATAATAGATTCCGTCAGCTAAGGGGTTAAACACCTGTGGCTGGAGCTCACTCCGACCACGGGTGATGCAGCATGAGGCCTGTAGTAATATACTATTGGTCACATGTCACGATCGTGCGCGGCCCACTGATGACCTCGTACGATGTGCAGGAACGTCCATTTGCGGGAAGGCACTTCCCGCAAAGACGTTCCAGAATGTCCTATGTCGCGAAGGGGTCAAGGGCCTCAGTCAACAGAAACTTGTAGTGGTGTACTTCAGAATACTATAGATTTGTATGAATTTTATCTAATGCATTAGAACCTGTAGAGCAGGGATTCCAGAAAATAAACTTTATATACAATTAAATTTTCCTCTTCCCCTCTAAACATTTTTCTTATAGATTGTATTGAAAAAAGACAGCATACCTTTGATTACCTTTCCAGAAAGAGTTCCGTACTATCATATTTTTAGGTTTATTTGTGAACCTGGTTAATCTGCATCTACAATTACAAAATCCAATATTATATGGAATTTCCCATCCACGTTATCTGAAAACTCTGTTCCCCCACTGTATTCACTGTAAAAGGTAAAAACATACTTACGGTACTATGCACATTACTGCAGCTCCTGGATTACCAGTTCTCAGAACAAACATTGGGCATAATAAGAGAATTAATGGGATTAAACAAGCACGTGTGAATGGTTTACACTACTTGCAGATTTGTGAGCCATAACATATATTCGTTGAAAATTGTTGAAGCCAGGTGTTGGAAGGATGAACAGAATACATCCTTCATTTCAATTAAAAACACCTCAAAGAAAGAATGCAATTTTCCACAAAACACGCACTCGAGGTCAATCAATGCTTAATTTTACTACTAAAGGCTGGTATGTCACAGATGGTATTAAAACAACAGTGTTTCTTTATAAAGGAATTCATCCCATACTACATATGTCATATAGTAACGGTATGCATGCTGTATCAGCAATAGGTATGTAAGGCGTCAACCAAATACAGCTGTTTCATGAAGCAACATGTTTACAATGAACAGGAATTCCACAGGATATAGACTACATAATACACCACAAAGAGGAACATACAGGAATCTTATTTAACTTTGGTGTACATCAGATAAATAAATAATCCATCATTCTTCAAAAAATAAGTCACTTAAGTTGAAGAAAAAGTAACCACAAAAAACCATAATAAAAATGAAATATGAAAAAAGAAAATTTTGTGGCTAAATTATTTAAATATTTGCAATTTTAATAAAAAAACAATATTGTATGTATTAACTGTCTATAAGTCTTTTGATACTTTTTGAATAAATTATTTTCTCATTGTGACCAATTTTCATACTTGTTTTGAATTATTCTAAGCTCTTTTGTGCATAGTAAAGCAATACTTCTGGAAGAGAACAGATCCACAATAAGGAATTTCATAGAATATAGGACAATTCCATAACCCATATGAAATTCAGCAGAAAGAAATGCAAAATACAACCCTATTAAATAAAAAGCATATGTTGGAATCTTATGACCAACCAAAGTTTGAGATTGTATGGCGAGAGAACACAGTGGTGTGCATAACCCTTTAAAAAGAAAACATTAGAAACAATATGTATCACAGGTGGATGTAAGCTACTGCTTGGCTCTTTGATTCATCTATACAAAGTAAATAGCAGCATTTCTTCTTCCCAATCTAGTTTGTGTTGATCTTTGGACAGCATCTGTGTAGCAATATAATCACTTTCAGAACAACTCTGTTCATTTCCCTTCATGCAAAATATAGAATAGAATCAGTAGATTTATACCACATATGTTTCTAAGAAAATGTTCAGTTCTTGAAATTATTGGAAGTAGGATGCAGTGGGGCTCATGGAAGAAAAAAAAATTAAATCCAACTCCCTTGTTGCAAGTTCAGGTCAATACAACTTCTCAACCTTTTAACAGAGTTATCTCTGATCCTGGCAGTTACGGTTGGAACCGGTCTGTACATTTCAGTTGTCCCTCTCACCATGATCACATGGAAGCACAAGAAAGTACCCATCAGATCTCAATCATAATATATCCATCTATTCATGGAATAAAGTACACACTTATGACAGAGATGTCACAGTGGTTAAGAACAACTTTGTTTACCTTGTCTTGGAAGCACTAGGGATGCTCTGCACTACAGGAGTTTACACTCACAAAAGGTGATGGCTTATCAGGACCAGAAAACTACCCATCCTGAAAATTATGCCATATCCTTGTGACATGCCATCACTTTTTGTAATAGGAGAATTCTTTATAAAGACTCAAGAGACCTCATGTGCATGTGACTTCAAAATCTAGTACGTTAATCCACATCAACATTTATTAGTCACAATGGTTTGGCAATTGAGAAATAGTCCCAATATGGTTGGTGATTATTGGTTCATGACTACCACTGATAGTTGACATGTACTAGACTTCTAGAAAGATAAAGAGCCAAGAAGATCATTTTCATAACTTTTTTTTCCAAAAGAAAACAGCACAAATAAAGGGAACATGTTCCTGCAGAGGTTCCATATAAACATAGCAGTAGTGTATTATATATATTGTTACATCAATATGAAAATGACATATCAAACATCTGATGCATAGTAATTGAGGGTTAGACAGAATACAGTGAGCTATGCATGAATACAAAGAACTCTGGGCCTTCAGAACCATCAGTCCACTGTTAAAGAACCATGTTGAAGACAGGTGTCCAACCAGATCCTTGTTGTGTGTCTATATCAGGAACAAGGGTGCGATGTAGGACTATCTGCTCACTTCTCCCAACAAGGCATCGAACCATGTAGGGCGTTCAGTCCAAGAACAATAAACTTAAACACAAGCAAAGGTGACCTGTGAAGATGGCAGTATTATACAGGACCTACAGTAACTTCCGTCTGGATGATAAAATTACTTATATGCTGAGTATACATTAAATGAGATATAAAGTAGAATATATGAACCATTGGCTAAACTTTTTCAGAACCATGTTCAACTAAGATGACTGGCTCCCCAACACCCCTCCACACCAATACCGACCACGCTGTGCAAGACTTTTTTCATTTGCATTTTCCAACATGATACCAAGGCAGCCAAAGAAGCCCTGTTCGAAAGTAATAAAATCCTCATGTAACATCCATGGCTCCATAGAATACCTTGCCTCGCCCACCTTGTCAATGTTAGTAGAACAACCGGTATGCGTTTGATGCATTTTGATGGAAGTTTAGACAAAGTATAGTCGAAGGCCATATGCGAGCTCAAGAAAGTTTTACAGAAGTCCAGAATTACTCAAATCAAGCCTATAAGAAACCATTCTATAGAATGGTTTCCAACTGACTCCCTGACACCCATCGATAACGGTACCAGTAGCATGGTGAGTAATTTTCCCGCCAATTCTATCCAGCATGTCACCGATTACTCTAAGGCCATGTCCCCACGGCACAGGTTTTCGGCCGGTTTTTCAGCAGGTTTGAGGTTTTCCGCCCGACGGTTTTGCCGCCGGCAGTCCGGCGGCAAAACATTGAACATGTTCATTCTTCCGTCCGGTTTCCTGACGGAATATGAACAATTCAATGGGAGGGGGGAGGGCTGTTCTCCGCTCATCGCGGAGAAAAGCCATCCCCCCCGCGGCCGGGGGGACGGCCGCAAAACCGGACAAATACCGGCCGGTCGGTATTTGTCCACTACCATGGGGATGCGCCCTAAGGGCATGTCCCCACTGCACGGGTTTTCGGATGGTTTTTCAACCGGTTTGCGGTTTTTCAGCCCGACTGAAAAACCGGCCGAAAATGAGCACAATTATGCTCTATGGAAACCCCGTGCAGCAGTCCCCGCTGCACGTGTTTCCCGCCCGGCGTTTTTGTCGCCGGCGGACCGGTGACAAAACATTGAACATGCACAATCTTCCGTCCGGTTTCCGGACAGAACATGTGCATCTCAATGGGCGGGGGGAGGGCTGTTCTCCGCTCGTTGCGGAGAAAAGCCGTCCCCCCCGCGCCCCTAAGGGCGCGTTCCCACTGCACAGGACAAAAACCAACCGGTTTGGCGGCCGGTATTTGTCCTGTTTTGCGCCCGTCCCCATGGTCGTGGGGGGACGGCTTTTCTCCGTGATGAGCGGAGAACAGCCCTCCCCCCTCCCATTGAGAAGCACATCTTCTGTCGGGAAACCGGAAGGAAGATTGTGCTTCTACAATGTTTTGCCGCCGGACCGCCGGCGGCAAAACCGTCCGACGGCAAAACCTGTGCAGTGGGGACAGCTGCACAGGTTTTGCATAGAGCACCAGTGTGCTTATTTTCGGCCAGTTTTTCAGGCGGTCTGAAAAACCACAAACCGGCTGAAAAACCGGCCCGAAAACCCTTGCCGTGGGGACATGCCCTAAGGGTGCGTTCACACGGCAAAGGAAAAAAACAGCAGTGTTATTGCCTCTCATTTCAAGCGGTTTTTGGACTTTTTTGGGACTGTTTTTGGACTGTTTTTGTCACAAAACCGGTCTCATTTTTGTCTGTTGTCGGTTTTTGAACTGTTTTCAGTACTGTTTTTGTTCAGGTTTTCCCAGCGTTTTTTGGACTGTTTTTGGACTGTTTTTCCACCCTCAAAAACACAACCACTATAGTTGGCATTATTATTCCCTTTTTTTTGCAAAAAACGAAAACCGCCCAAAAACCGCTTCAAAAATCGCGCCAAAAGACGCCGGCTATGTTTTGAGCGGTTTACATTGACTCCAATGTTAATTTTCCGTCTAGAAACCGGTCGGAAGATTGTGCTTGTTCAATGTTTTTGCAGTCCGCCGGCGGTCTGAAAAGCCACCCGGCGGAAAAAACGTTCAGTGGGGACTGCAGGGCGGTTTTTGGATTGAAGTCTATGGGAGAGAGTTTGTTGCAGGTTTTCCGACGGTTCCTAAAACCGCAAACTGTCGGAAAAAATGTCCAAAAACCCTTGCCATGGGGACATGCCCTAAGGAAGTCATTCAGGGACTAAGATATAATAGATAGTAGGAAGGATGAGAACAGTTGGAGGGAGTAAGCAGGGGCAGGAGGGGAGAGGGAAACACACACAAGACACACTACATGGATATACTCACAATTGGAGTGAACGACTTTTTCAAAAGCGCTCACCTACGTCTGACAGTGCAATACCTTATAAGTAACAGTCATCAAATAATACACCTATACATGGAGCAAATATACCATATGAATCATTGTTACTAAAAAAAAAAAACCTCATACAATACCAAGACCCAATAATATTACTACTTAAGGATCAAATAATACTGCCAGACCCTGACCAAATGCGACCACCACATGTGACTACCATCTCTAAACAGGTGCTCTGCAGACATATAAGTGATTAAACTGCAGTTACATTTAGTGACTCACAGGAGACGTTTTCTCTGATGGGAGTCGTGCACTTTACTTTTTCTTATCCAACCGGCCCAGACCACCATAATGACTTCTCCTAGCCATGACTCGTCTCTGCAGAATTTACCACACATACATTTTAGAATACTAAAATTTCTACCACCTAAAAACCTACCTACTCGGGGGAGGGGGGTTTATATACCTTTCAAACTAATGGGGGACACCCCATCTCCACAACAACCCGCTTTCCTATGATAGAAAAGCTAGGTACCCATTGTTCCTTTATAGGTCCCCTTTAGGTAGATATATAGACCCTCTCCCAGTAGATAGGTATATATGTCTCCTCAGTAGGTAGGTATATAGCCCCTTGGTTTGTAGATATACAAGTCTCATTAGTAGATAGATATATAGGCCCCCTTCGTACGTAGACAAGTAAATATGGCCCACTGCAGGTAGTTTATAAAGTCCCCTACAGTAGAGAGGTTGGTATATACAGTAGGTTCCATCAGTAGGTAGGTATATAATTTATATCTCCCCAAGCAGGTAGGTATACAGGTTATATGTCCACTGGTAGGTAAGTATATAGTTTATATGTCCTGCAATAGGTAGATATATCGGTAATAGGGTCCCCAAGTAGGTATACAAGTAATATGGTCCCTCAGTTTGCATACATGTAATAGTGTCCCCCAGTGGGTGCATATCTGATAGAGTCCCACAGTAAGTAGAATTAATATGGTCCCCAATAGGTAGAGAGTTAATGTTGTCCCCAGTAGGTAGAGTTTATTTGGCCCACAGTAGGTAGAGAGTTAATATGGTCCTAGTAGGTAGAGCTAATATGGCCCCCAGTAGGTAGAGAGTTAATATGGTCCCCAGTAGGTAGAGTTAATATGGTCACCAGTTGGTAGAGCTAATATGTTCCCCAGTAGGTAGAGAGTTAATATGGCCCCCAGTAGTTAGAGAGTTAAATTTGCACCCAGTGGGTAGAGCTAATATGGTCCCTAGTAGGTACAGTTAATATGGTCCTCAGTAGGTAGAGCTAATAAGGTCCCCAGAAGGTAGAGCTAATATGTTCCCCAGTAGGTATAGTCAATATGGTCCTTAGTAGGTAAAGCTAATACAGTCCCCAATAGATAAAGAGATACTATGGTCCCCAGTAGGTAGATTGTTAATATGGCCCCCAGTAGGTGGAGAGTTAATAGAGTCCCCATTAGGTAGAGCTAATAGTAGGTAGAGAGTTAATATGGTCCCCAGTAGGTAGAGAGCTAATATGGTCCCCCGTAGGTAGCGTTAATATGGCCCCCGGTAGGTAGAGCTAATATGATCCTCAGCAGGTAGAGCTAATACAGTCCACAGTAGGTAGATAGTTAATATGGCCCCCAGTAGGTGGAGAGTTAATATAGCCCCCATTAGATATAGCTAATAGTAGGTAGAGAGTTTATATGGTCTCCAGTAGATAGATAGTTAATATGCCCCCCAGTAGGTGGAGCGTTAATATGGTCCACAGTAGGTAGAGAGTTAATATGGCCCATGGTCCCCAGTAAGTAGAGAGCTAAAATGGCCCCCAGTAGGTAGAGTTAATATGGCCCCAGCAGGTAGAGCTAATATGGTCCCCAGCAGGTAGAGAGTTAATATGGCCCCCAGTAGGTAGAAAGTTAATATGGGCCCCAGCAGGTAGAGCTAATATGGTCCCCAGTAGGTTGAGAGTTAATATGGCCCCCCCAGTAAGTAGAGAGTTAATATGGCCCCCAGTAGGTAGAGATAATATGGCCGCCAGTAGGTAGACACTGCAGAGGGCCACAAGCCTGCTTGCAACTCACCTGAGTACTCCACGGAGCAGGGAGCCATCGCTCTCTGCTCCACAATAGCGTTCAAGTGTATGTGTGCCCAGTGCGTCCAGTTGCACATACAGTTGAAGAGACCAACGGCGCTCCAGGCCCAAGCAGTGGCCCAGAATCCTGCGACTTCAGGTTTGGGGCACTGGCTTGTGCCCCAAATAAAACTTCATGGCAATACCCTTGATTAGATCATCAGAGGTTACCTAGTCAAGTTCCCCCAACCAAAAACTGACACCAGACCTTTTTGTAGTCATTTATGGGTGACTTCAGTAAGTGTTAGAAACGTGTAATTAAACATTAAGAGTATCATGAGTCACTAGAGATATGTAAAAATGGATCATCCCAATCCTTCTCCTCCAAATGTTTTAAAATTACCTAAATATAATTACAAGCTCATAGATATCTCATTTTTAACATAAGGATCTAAATGTACCAAGTAAATATTGTTAATAAGGTTGCATTGCAACAAGAAAACCTTATGTAACTGCAAAATGACAGTCGCAAAAAATCAAAACCTGCTAGATGTTTTTATTGCAAGTCACACATGACTTTGCCAGTACGGACCTCATTCTAAATCATGAGCAATTATGACTTTCTTGCAACATGGATCTGTGGGGGGATTTTTATTTTATTTTGGCTGTTTCTAGGGTATTGCGTATACTATAATTAAATATAACACACAGAGAAATAAAACCAAAAAGTACTTTTATGGAGAGTCTTGCATGCATTTGATCAAAGACTAAACCTACAGCAGCAACAAATAAGCACTAAAATACATAAACACATTGAATTCACTTTGACCACATAGAGAGACAAATCTAGAGTTATATGTGGGCTTTCACAATGTGATCAAAGTGTGCACTACAAACCTCTATTTCATACATGTTTGTGTTGGAAAAGGTGGTTTTTGCATTACTTTTACCAGTGTCTATTTTCATTTGTGTTTAGAGGTGCTGACTAATTTTTTTAACTTTTTTTGAATAGTGCATTTGGAGGAGTGGCTGCCTCCATCTTGGCTGTCCAAGGTGAGCCTTATAATGAATGGAGACAGTTGCCTTGCTTGTATTGCTGCTTTGGCTCCACAAGGAGGCAAATATAGAGCTAGGGACTTACCTGATGAGGTTACCTTTATGCGGTGGGCTTACACAATTTTGTGTACAGTAAAAACCTCCATTTTGCACATGTAATTCAGCTTAAATGTTCCATGAATTCAGTTTTTGTGCCTGCTGGGTGTTGCTGTATTTTTCGTGTTGGAGAATATTCTTTTCCTATTACACCTACAACAGCCTGCCTCCAGTGTCTTTGGCAGTTGTAAGTGGAAGTGCTGGATAATTTTTATCTAATTTTTAATCTTTTAAATTTGATGTAATGTGGTAAACATTACTGTGTAGCCTTAGCCTAATTAATGAGGCTGATTTAAAATTAGAATCCACAATCTTCACCTTTGGGCTATGGCTACACACTGACTTTGCGATACGCATTGTGCCTCAATCAAATTGTTTTGCTGTTAGTGTATGTTCACACAGTGTGTTGAGTCTGTGTGAACATACGCTTTTAGATACGCATTTAGATCCATCTGTCGGACCCCAAACGGACCCAAACATATATCTAATAAATAGCAATTTGATTTACATTGCTTTTAATATGAGATATGCATCGGTGTTCACACAAGTGATCGCCAACGCGTGTCTCATTGCATTTTTCGGATCCGAATTTTGGATCCGTTCCAAGAATTGACTTAGTCCAAAAGATGCAGCAGGAGCCCTATTTTAAACTAAAGGGTGTGATCCTTCTGCATCCAACACGCATCCAAACACTCAGCTACGTGTTGCATACGTGTTGGATCTGTTTAGGATCCAATTGCCACAGGGTTTTTGGATGTGATGTGAACGGCCCCTTAATGAAAGTTATTATAATCCATACACGTTTAAATCCAGAAAACCTCTTAAGGCTGGGCCAGTCAAAGTATCGGCCCCCTAACATAATAACCCCTCTCCAAATTACCAATGTATAATCCAGAAACACCAGAGAGCATAGGATAAAATATCAAAATACTTATTCATAATTTATCAAAAATTAGATGTACAAAAATTAGTGTTAAGAAAAATCCGACAAGAACGGCAAAGATACAAATCCTAATAAATTGGTCTATGCAGGACCATACATCCAATACATATGGGTATATTCAATCATTTCTATCCTTAACTATATGTACTCAGGCCTAATCTCATGGCTCCAGGACTCATGTCTATACCACCAGTAACTATATATACAAATATCTTAGCAAGGCTACACATAGTAATCAGCCATTCTATAGTACTTTGTAATAACACTTTCAAAAAGAATAGCATATAATAGTGTATTATGAAGGCTATATATAATGATAAGCCACCCTATATCCATATATAATAGCACCTTCCTAGGAAAAGACACTCAATAATAAGTGGTCCTTTGGATCTTAGTAAACAGCCATATTATGGTCCAACTGCTTACCAGAAGTGTGAAAGGTTGTACTTGCCACACCCCCTGTGTTCGTGTTGCAATCTAGATTATCAAAAATGTAAGATAATTAAACTAAGATATAAGGGTTATTATTATTATTTAGTTTTGAGTGCCCTTGGTTCCAGAGCACTGTACATTCGGGTTTCATTCATAACATAGGTCAAACAAGTACAAAGGTGACAAATTAATAACTAACAACTGGTACAGAAGGAGAGAGGTCCCTGCCCTTGAGGGCTTACAATCTACAAGGAAGGTGGGAAGAAACAGAAGGTAAGGGGCGGACATGTATGTGGAGGGTGTAGTGACAGCAAGGTTATTGTTGGTTATAGGCAATCCTGAAGAGATGGGTTTTCAGGTTGCTTTTGAGGCTGGTGAGAGTGGGGGAGAGTCTGTGGTATTGGGGCAGTGAGTTCCAAAGTGTGGGGGAAGCATGAGAGAAGTCTTGGAGATGGTTATGTGAGGAGCTGATAAGAGGAGAGCAGAGAAGAAGGTCCTGTGAGGAGCGGAGATTGCGTAAGGGGAGATATCTGGAGATTAAGGCAGAGATGTATGGAGGGGAGAGGTTATGGAGAGCCTTGTAGGTCAAGGTTACTAACTTGAACTGGATTCGCTGGGCAATGGGAAGCCAGTGAAGGGATTGGCAGAGGCAGAGGAGTATCGAGGAGAGAAGTGAATCAGACGGGCGGCAGAGTTAAGGATGGATTGGAGGGGAGCAAGGGTGCTAGCTGGGAGGCCACAGAGAAGGATATTGCAATAGTTTAGTCGTGAGATGATGAGGGCATGGACCAGAATTTTTTTTGTTTTCGAAGTTAAGGAATGAGCGGATACGGGAGATATTTTTTAGGTGGAGGTGGCAGGCAGAGGTGAGGGTTTGGATGTGCGGTTTGAAGGACAGATTGGAGTCAAAGGTTATCCCAAGGCAGCGGACTTGTGGAGCCAGTGAGAGAGTGTAGCCATTGACTGTGATAGAGAGATCACGTTTAGGGATAGAGTGGGATGGTGGGAAGATGATGAATTCAGTTTTCTCTACGTTTAGCTTCAGGAGACAGGAGGAGAAGACGAAGGATATGGACGAAAGACAGTCCGGGATCCGGGAGAGTAGAGCGGTAATATCTGGGCCGGAGATGTAGAGTTGGGTATCATCAGCAAAATCTTCAATTTTTTTGTGGGGTTGCTTGATAGACATATGCCTGTAAGGTGCTGCAACCCAGAGCCAGGGGGCTAGACCTGAAAGCAGGAGTGGTGTTGGGTCATTGGGGTTGCCATTGCTGCAGTTGTAATCATCACACAGTGCTATACCTATTATTGTAAGGACCCACTTAAAAGAGGTTGCCATGAAGTGTCAAGTGACCTTATACAGTTTGAACAAAAAGTATGCTAAGAATCTCATGTTCATTTTTGTGAATTTTTGCTTATCAGCAGTAGATTAATGTATAGCATGTGGATGTGTGGTCTTTGTCTAATTGTTATACCTTTATTGGGGAATATAAACTAAACTTTTAGTGATGTCTACATTTTATGTCTATGGCAACACTTTTATTATTAATGTTGTGATTTATGTTTCAAGAGATGAGTATCTATCTAATACATATTAAGAAACCTTACTTCTGTTGAACTGGCAAATTGAATTTTATTTCATTACAACAGTGTTCTTTTGTGTAGTTAGAAATGTACACGCTAGCTTCTTTTATAATTAAGCTTATATGTTGCCAAAGATCAGGTCTAAATATGGAAAACCTTTTAAACTGTGACAGAAAGAACTCCCATTCAAGCAAGTTCTAGTACTATGTATTGTATAATTTCTTTTAAATGGATACTAGAATCTTAAAACCCAGCAGTTCAGCTTCTACATTGAAAAACAAGATCCCATTTAACATATCTCTGTTGTTTATTCAAACCCAGAAAGTGCTACAATAGCTTCCAAAGGACTGATGTGGTCAAAGGAAATTGAAAATTTACAATTGGGGCTGAGGCTATCCTGAGACTTTTTGTAGTGCTACTCATTGATTTTAACTATCAAGTGACAGCTGAAGTCCACAAGGCTGCATATAACTAAATATATTCCTTTAGACTACAGCTGAAGCTCAATAGTTAAAATCAATTAGTAGTGCTACAAAAAGTTTTATTATAGCCCTAACCTTAAAGAGTTAAGCCATTAAAAAGCACATCTATTGCTTAAGGCCAGCTGAAGGGTCAGCTGTACATGACTTTTAGATGTGATTAGGATATCTGCATTTACAAAATACAAATGGGTCCAAAGCTTAGAATTATTATTTGCCATGGCTCACAACAAAAAGAATAAAGAGTGTGTATAGGTGCAATTTGAAAAAAGAGACTAAAGAAAAGTTTTAAAGTTTTTGAATTAATTTCTTTAGTCAAAAAACTAAACCCATATAATTTAATTTAACTTTTTCCCTTAGGGTATGTTCACATGGCTTATTTTGGTGCACATTTCGCTGTGTATTTTGCCATGTATGGTGCGTTGTACGTGGCAAAATGCATGCCACAATTAAGGTAATCCATAACTCTCATAGAGAGCTATGGGTTACGCATCGTCCCCCCGTGCGTACAATACGATCGTATTGTACATGTGGGGGGAGAATTGACATGTCAATTGTTCGCGGTAATTACGCACCGCGAGTAATGAATGTCAATGGGGCCAGCGGGCTGAGGGCCCCCTAGTGCTTTGGAAAGATGCTCTGATCAGTACATGCTTCCAAAGCACCCGGCGTACTATATGCGCTGAAATACACCTTGTGAACATACCCTTACAGGCTATACCTTTGCAGGTTAATATGTTGATCCAATATAAGCAACAGGAACCTAAATTAACCATAGTTCTTTCTTTTGTGTTTTTTTTTCAGCCTGAACACGTTAAATGCTTTAACAACACATTTACAGGAGTCAAAAGCCACTTCATCAAGTGGTCTGACCCTTTTACATATCCACTGCTAGCCTCTAGTGCATCCAAGCAATGGTCCTTTTGGTCTTAAAGGGCTAATGTGAACAGCTTTTGTGTTGTCCCTCTAGGCAGCACTCCTTTGTTTAATTAAAGGGACAGTCTTCCTATGACTGCCGCATCTTGGTTGTCTATATTGGCAAACTCAAATGTATTCTAGCTATTAAAGGGGTTTTATTATTTCATTAAATGGTCTTCAGAATAAGGGGACAGTGAAAACAAGCAACTTTGCAATTGGATGTCATTAGCAAAGATGTCTAGTTTTCACAGGATCCCTTATCTTCTGTTTCTGTAAACACAGTTCCCCAGTCCTGATCGGATCCCTCCCCCTTTCATGTCATTGGCTGATGGCTCTACTAATTTACATTCTGCCTGGGGGGAGGGAAGCCTCAGGAGTGAGCATGAATAGTGAAGGGGGAGATGATGTCATCCCCCTAGGTTAAGATACACCCAGCTGGGAGGGGAAGAAATGCCCCTGAATTTGTAGAGCTGAGAAACTGAGCGCACAATGATACACATGAACTAAAGAAGCGAAACATCCCCTTTAATCTCTGGAATTGATCTGAACTACTCCATTGGCTTTGGTACTTTTCTGCTACCTATTTTGACCTTTGGCTACAACCTTGACCTTCCTAGAACTCTACCTTCCTCAACCTATTGTTTATCAACTATGTTTTTTTGTCTGTTCCTTTAGTACCGAATTTGGATGTCAGTTGTAATTGCAGGAGATCACATTGAGGGTAGTAACCCTGTAGCGAAAACCCACTCTACCATTTGTCAAAGGTGAGCTGTGATAATGCCAAGAGCTGTCCATCTACTGTACTTTTACTATGCTTGTGTGTATGTATATATATTTAAACTGCCCAAACCATCTGCAGCATGATATAGTCAAAAGCCTCCTTATTGCTGTAAGCTTTTAACAGATAACACATTTTGAGACAGAGCTGAGCACAGAAAGAAATGTAGTTACGCAAAGAGAAGTGTCTGATTAGCGGCTTTCCCTTGACTAGCTCAACTTAGCAGACAGATCTCTCACTGTATGAAAAAGTAAAGGAGAAGAGTAAGGGTGTAGAAGCCACCCTTTAGACTCCTCTTCTTTTCCACATGCCTGACAGTAATTCAACCGTGCTTCCTTTCCCTATATTTTATATATATAATATATATATATATATATATTTATATATATATTATATATATATATATATATATATATATATATATACAAAGTATAGTGGGGAAAAAAGTATTTAGTCAGCCACCAATTGTGCAAGTTATCCCACTTAAAAATATGAGAGGCCTGTAATTGACATCATAAGTAGACCTTGAGAGACAAAATGAGAAAACAAAATCACATTATCTGATTTGGAAACAATTTATTTGCAAATTATGGTAGAAAATAAGTATTTGGTCACCTAAAAAAAGGAAGATTTCTGGCTCTCACAGATCTGTAATTTCTTCTTTAAGAGCCTCCTCTGTCCTCCACTCATTACCTGTAGTAATGGCACCTGTTTGAACTTGTTATCCGTATAAAAGACACCTGTTCACAATCTCAAACATTCACACTCCAAACTCTACTATGGTGAAGATTAAAGAGCTGTCGAAGGACATCAGAAACAAAATTGTAGCCCTGCACCAGGCTGGGAAGACTGAATCTGTAATAAGCAAGCAGCTTAGTGTGAAGAAATCAACTGTAGGAGCAATAATTAGAAAATGGAAGACATATAAGACCACTGATAATCTCCCTCGATCTGGGGCTCCATGCAAGATCTCACCCCGTGGGGACAAAATGATCATAAGAACAGTGAGCAAAAATCCCAGAACCACACAGGGAGACCTAGTGAATGACCTGCAGAGAGCTGGGACCAACGTAACAAAGGCTACCATCAGTAACACACTACGCCACCAGGGACTCAGATCCTGCAGTGCCAGACAGCCCCCCTGCTTAAGGAAGTACATGTCCGGGCCCATCTGAAGTTTGCTAGAGAAAATTTGGATCATCCAGAAAAGTATTGGGAGAATGTCATATGGTCAGATGAAACTAAAGTAGAACTGATTCGTAGAAACACAACTCGCTTTGGAGGGAGTTGAAAGTCCATGTTTCCCAGCGACAGCCCCAACATATCACTGCTCTAGAGGACATCTGCATGTAGAAATGGACCAACATACCAGCAACAGTGTGTACCAACCTTGTAAAAACTTACAGAAAACGTTTGACCTTTGTCACTGCCAACAAAGGATATATAACAAAATATTGAGATTAACTTTTGTTATTGACCAAATACTTATTTTCCACCATAAATTGCCATTAAAATCTTTCCAAATCAGACAATGTGATTTTCTGGACTTGTTTTCTCATTTTGTCTCTCATAGTTGAGGTCTACCTACGATGTCAATTACAGGCCTCTCTCATCTTTTTAAGTGGGAGAACTTGCACAATTGGTGGCTGACTATATACTTTTTTCCCACTGTAGGTGTCTGCCTAAGTTTGGGCACCATGAAACAGGTGACAGATTCCATTTATATAAACCGCCTTTTGGTGCCAGGAATAGGGGTTTTTTTCCCACACAAAAGCATTTTAATTTTTCAGGCTACATGAATTAAGTATTATTAAAGGCCTCTTTCATGGGGCATTGACCTCCAGAATAATTGTACGAACATTCGGTCCCAGTTATGACTAGTGTAAAAATGCCTAGCGATCAAATGACAATTGATAAAACACTCATTTCATGTTCATCGCATCTTTTATACATGCATAGAAATTACTGTTTGTCAGCAGCACATCCCCTCATGTAAACAAGGAATACAATGCCGACAATAATGGAAAGTAGTTTGTATAAATAATTTGATGAAGTATCATTTTCAAAAACCAATCACAAAAATTGAATAGTGAAAATTAAAGTGTTCAAATTCTAATTGACTCACTATGTCATTGATCCTCACCTATTAGCAATAAATATGCCTGTGAGGAAAATGGGTGGGGCATGATGATATTATCATATAGTCTGTTTGTAGCTGTCATAGAACTGTATGTATGTAGAGTATTATGTGTATTCTGTATTATTATTCAGCCATGCATGTATTGTGTATGCCCATGTAAATTGACTCCTGGAAATCAACTGAATTATCTACTAACAAAGAGAACTGTTATGGGGTACTTTTTAAGATCACATATGAAGATGACACTTAGGGCCACATGTATGAAAACTGTCTAGGTCTAAAACTCACTTTGTTGCCCATAGTAACCAGTCAAAGCACCCCTTTCATTTCATATAGGACTCTGGAAAAATTAAAGTGGAGCTCTGATTGGTTGCTCTGGGCAACAAAGTGAATTTTAGACCTAGACAGTTTTCATACACATGGCCCTTATTGTGCAAATCTACATTATTTTTATAGAGCATTAACTATTAACATAAATCCAAAATATCCTATAGTATATAATACCACTGAGAAATGAAATATTTACCAAAATACAAGCTCCTATTGAAACATTCCTCTAAAATATAACTTTTAATAGTACTACCATAAAAAATACACATTAGTATTAAAAATTCAAACCAAAAAACATAGTATGGAAGGTGTAGGAGAGTGCCCAGGGAGTCAATAGTAGTAAATACCTAAACTAGCCCTGTAAGGACACCTAATGCTCTCCCTTAGAACGATAGGGAACCCGCCCCGAAAAGGGCGACCCGGTAAAGCTGTCCCCTGTATAGCCCTATTAGTCCCTTAATAGCTCATGTGTAGGGGACATACAATATAAAGGCAAGGAAATTATGAACAGCACATTCACATTAATATATATAGACTCTCAGGACCTGACAACTGTATACCACACAAAGTCCTAAGATATTCCCCAGACGCTGCGTTTCGTCCCAATCTCAGGGACTTCTCAATGGGGTAAAAAAGAGAGTGAACATCTAAAACAACAAGTGCTATGCTAGTTGGAATAAATACATAGTACCTTTCTGACGGTCATCTCACCAGGCTAGTGTGCCCTCAATCATCAGGTGAAACATGCCCTCAGGTCAGAAATATGGAGAGAGTTAGTGTACTCCACGGTGGGCAAACGGTCACACTACCCACAACTGCACTTCTCACACACTTATCATTTATAGAGTGTACTACCTACCATTTAGTGAAGCGTCGCCCACTCTAATCTCTCACGACACCTGTATCCTCTGTAACGGTACCTGTAGAATGGGGAGAAATTCTGCTGCCGCCGACAAGTGAGCGGCGTCTCAAAATCTCCATCGCGCATGCGCGGATATTCAAAGATGGCCGATCTGGTCAAATGATTCCAGTGCGCATGCGCAGGTAAGTAAAGATGGCGCGGATCCGCCGTCCATATCTAAACGCGTCCCGCATTGCCATGGTGAGCTATATACGTTTGTGACGCCAGTTTATAAATACCAAACAATGTATAGTATATGCATCTAGCCCCCGTACGTCCATAGATAATAAAGAATAGACATTCGGGCTGCATTATGGATATATGTCCACTTTTATATCGTGTAATCCATATAGCCACACTATATCAAATGATGACGGGGAAAGTATAATAATAAAAATAAGTATAGAGCGCACCACCATGTAGCATATAATATAGTATCACAAAAATATGCCACTATGTTGGCATAATATACATCTGAAGACTATAAATTTAACTTTAGCATTATTCCCCATTCACATAAAAAAAAAAGTAACAGGTACCACAAGAATAGCCAGTGTGATAATATTGTAGAGAGATATGTTAGAGCATATTAGCATATAAGGGCCAGTACCCAAGGATAATCCATGCTTATAGGCAGGACAGTAAATTACAATCAACTTAGAGAATGATCCCAACACATAAGTGGCACCAGAGGCACACAGGAAGTCAGCAGGAAGATATATTTACACAAATAAACAGTTTTAAAGAAAGCAGGAGAAGGAGAGTGATTCATTTAAACCATGTGGGTACAGACTGTTCAACCTATAAATCCACTGCGTTTCTCTTTGGAGGATTAGTTTATCCCAATCACTTCCATGTATAGGTGGTCGGACAATATTGATACCCCTAAATTGTAACACATCTGATTTTCCTCCATGTTTATCCCAGACGTGTCTGGCAATGGGCGTATCCATATGTCTCTTAACATCACTTACATGTTCACCTATTATCCGTCTGAACTCACGTTTGGTTTTACCCACGTAGTTCAGACGACACGGGCAAGTGGCCAGGTAGATCACACCTGTTGATGTGCAGTTAATAAACCCTCTGATGGTATATTTTTTACCATCATCGTTCGTACCCTCAAACTCCTTGCAGTTTACAACCAATGGACAGAATTTGCATTTACCACATTTAAAGCACCCATTTGGTTGCCTGCTGAGCCACGTTTCCCGTTGAGGGGGTGCACAAAAATGGCTTTTGACCAGTCTATCACCAATACTCCGCCCCTTCCTATAGACAATCTGTGGAAGTGGTGGTAGAAAGGTCTTTAATACATCATCCTGTAGAAGAATGTTCCAGTATCTACTGATGATGTCCCTAATCTGGTAGGCATTGCTACTATACTCCCCGATAATACGTAAGTCACTTCTTGTAGAGTCGTCGGGTTCACTCAAGGTCTTTGGGACCAACAGGTTCACTCTGTCCTCTCTTAGTGCATTCTGATAGGCTTCCTTAAGGGGTTTTTGTGGATACCCCCTCTTACTAAATCTTTCTCTCAAGTCAGAAGCTTGTTCTCTAAAAGTCCCCACGTCAAAGCAGTTTCTTCTCAGGCGGAGATATTGCCCCCGAGGAATCCCTCTCAGTAAGGGTCTCGGGTGACAACTCTCCCACCTGAGAAGACTGTTGGTGGACATGCTTTTTCTATACACTCTGGTGTTAAGTGTACAGTCCGGATTTTTAGAGATGCTCAAATCCAAAATGGTAAGTGAACTAATTCCATGTATAGGTGAATCTTAGCCCTATGTTGTTATCATTTAAGGACTCAGCAAAAGTTTCAAAAGACAGCCCATCACCTTTCCATAGAATGAAGATGTCATCAATGAACCGGGTCCACATTAGAATGTGATTGGTCCATTCAGGGGCGTCGCCAGGCAGATTCATTCGGGGCACAAGCCCCGAATGAATCTGCCTGTGCCCGAATCTCGGCGGCTCCAGGCTGCTTCTGCTTTGCCCTGTCCTGCCTGCGCGGCAATAACTCCGGAGCAGTGAGCGCAGAGTGCAGCATTCCCCCCTCCGTCCGTCTCCTCCCCCGCCGGGAATGCAGGCTCAGACTTTTAAACTCCCTCCTCCCCCTCATCAGTCTTCAGCTCCCCCCTCCCCGGCTGTCTCCCCCCCGGGTCCCCTCGCTGTGTCCACCAGTCAGCGGTCCATGAAGCTGCTGTGTTCGTCTGGGTCCCGGCTCACTGGGGAAGAAGGTACAGGGATTCTATGGGGGCATTGACAGGGTCAGGATGGCTGACCAAACTATATCATTATAAAAACATTGTGTGGTCAGCCATCCTGTGGCCCCAGGCCATGAAGCAGTCTGTAGAACTTATGAGTGGTGCTGCATGGCCTGGGGGAAAGGATGGCTGACCACATAAATTTGTTATGTTACAGCATGCAGTAAATCCTAATCACAGATTGGGACTTTAAAAAAAGTAAATAACAAATAAAATAAAAAATCTGCACAACACCTCTATTTTCCCCAATAAAAACATTTTATTTAGTAAGAAAAATAAGTAAACCTTTGGCTATGTTCACATGGCTTATTTGCAGGGGTAATTGCGCCCCGCAATTACGCCATGTGGACGGGACGCCGGCCCATAGGCTATAATCACCAGCGGCGTGTATACGCCGCTGGTAATTTACAGGTCACTTATCTCCCTGCTCGAGGAGAGGAGACGTAATCCACAGTTCTCCATGAGAAACGGGGGGATTACCGTAATGACTGGGACGTATTTCACCCGTAATTTGCGCACTCTAAAAGAAGAAAAAACATTAAAGTGTACAAAAAAAAGTTAAAAAAATTGTTGTGCATACATTACATAAAAAGTTACAAATATTCGTATCTACATGACGTAGTACCTTTAGAATTAATATAGCAGGTTATTTGGTGTAAAATGTGAATGGTGTAAAAAATAATAAAAAAAAAAAATGCTGAAAAACACTTTTTCTGTTCATGCTGAAATTGTTTTTTTAAAAGAATTATGCGGTAGTTAACTACTCCCCCAAAAATACAAGTTCTCCCGCATAATACAGGTCCTCAAACAGCTGCGTCATTGATTTTAGGGGTTAAGCATAATGGGTCCATTCATCAAAATGGTATAATAGTCTGTTTTTGTTTCCAATAGCAAACCAATCCGAACTCATAGCAGCCAATAAGTTTTACTGCAAATTGTGGCGCGCATTTCGGCTGTATTAAAGTGCAAATCGCCGCAAATTTCACCCGCAAATACACCGTGTTGAACATACCCTTAGATAATATTGATAAATGTTGGTTAGGGGGCCCAGTGAACAGCTCTGCCCAGGGGCCATGATGCTGATAAGACGGCCTGGCGGGAGAAGCCGCCGATCTCCCTGACTGCAAAGGCCTTTCACAGCGGCCGCGCAGTCAGAGTCGGGGAGGAGGCGTTCCCGTCCTGTCTTCACCCCTGGATGTACGGCGCTTGGTACATACACATCGGCGTCTCAGGGGGCGAGACGCGCCGCTTTCATCACCCCCCTGCGACGCTGGGATCCTCTTTAAACCGGCGCTCTGCCGGCCGAGGAGGTCCCGGGCCCCGCGAGACGGAAAAAGTTGCGTGATGACATCATGCTGCTTACACCATTCCAAGCTACAGGACCTGGAATGAGCGGACCCGGGGAGAGGTAAGTAGGTTTTTTTTATTTTATTTTTATTAGGTAAGGGGTATCACTGGCTACAGGGGGGTTATCACTGGCTACAGGGGGGCTTATCACTGGCTCCACAGGGGCATATACGGCTACAGAGAGGGATATACTGGCTACAGAGAGGGATATCATGGCTACAGGGGGATATCACTGGCTACAGGGGGGCATATGTGGCAAAGGGGGCATATCACTGGCTACAAGGGGGCTTATCACTGGCTACAGAGGGCATATTATGTGGCTATGGGGGCATATTACTGGCTAAGGGGCAGTAACCTGGTTTCAGGGGCTAATAAACTGCTACAGGAGCATATTAGGGCTTTCAGGGGGCATATTTACTGCCTAAAGGGGGCAGTAACCTAGCTACAGAGGGCAGTAACCTAAGGCTTTCTAGAGGGGCTAATAACCTGGCTAGGGGAGCAGCAACCTGGCTTAGAGGGGGAACTACCTGGTATAGGGGGAAAATATTTACCTATAAGGGGGTAATTATTACCATTTGGGGCACTATAGATGGGGATTTTGTACGAGATAGGAAATTGTAGAGAAATGCTGATAAATTGAGGATTCTAGATGTTTGTTTTTTAAATTTTTCAGTGAAGAGTTGTGGACGGGAGTAGTCATCATGGCGTCTGGACAGAGGGAAGGGAAAAGAAAGAGAACAAACTCTTCAGAAGCGTCTCCTGTGAGTCACTAAATGTACCTGCAGTGTACTCACTTATATTTCTCCTGAGCCTACATACAATGGTTTCTCGCTGTAAAAATACATCCGCAGTTCACTATGAGACGCAAAAAATTCGGTGTGCACCCAGCCCTACTCTAGGGCCCGAGCCCCGGATGTTTTGGGACCCTAGCAACGCCCCTGGGTCCATTTATCACTCTCATCACTAAATACCATCGTGTTCTCCACCAGCCCAGGAAACAAAATTTGCATAGGGGGGAGCACTAGGGCTCCCCATTGTTTGGTGCCCTGAGCTGGTAGGAGATCTTATGGTCAAATAGAAAGGTGTTTCTTTCTAGAGAGAATTTTAGTAGTGACAGAATGAACTCACTGTGGCGTTTAAATTTGATACCCCTAGACTCCAGGAAATAACCTGTTGCCTTAAGACCTTCTTTATGAGGTATCGAGGAGTAGAGTGCCTCTACATCTATACTGCAGAGTATTTTATCACGATTTTACCAATGCCCTCCAGTTTCAGGAATAAATCGGAGGTGTCCCTACTTTTTGAGGGTAAGGTAGTTTCAATGTCCCTCACATTGTTGTCGACATAGATACCAAGATTCTGAGTTTGACTGCCTATTCCGGATACAATGGGTCTCCCCCTTAGGGGGGTTGTTCCCTTGTGCACCTTTAGAAGCCCATAAAAGGTCGCCATTCTGGGGTGTTCCGGCAATAGGAAGTCGTACTCAGATTTATTGATAAGTCTATTGGACAAGGCTTCATCCAGCAGACCTTTCAGTTCAAGTCGAAATGAGGGGGAGGGGATCCTTTTTAAACCTTTGTAAAAACGTCCTATCTTGTAATAGGTTAAGGTACATTCTTTTATATTCAGCCACATCCAATATAACCGCATTTCCCCCCTTGTCCGCTGATTTGATTATAATAGACTTGTCACTCTCTAGATCTTTTAAAGCCTGTCTTTCTCCTCTGGATAGATTATTTGAGCCCTGAGTTATTGGGTCTAACTGTTTTAGATCTCCCATTACAGTTTCAAAAAAGGCATCGATGCAAGAGTAGGGTTGGGGAGGTGGCATACAAGAGCTCTTTTTATGCAAAGTAGTAAATGGGCCCTCGCCCGTCGGTCTTTCCTCCTCAGACATGATGCTACACAATGTTCTTACCCCGATAAGATCATTAGGTTCTGTCCCCAAGCTTTCACATTCTCTTAGATCTTTTTTTTTGAAAAACATTGCCCATTTCAATTTACGAATAAGAGACTCAGATCTTTGGCCCATTCGAACCCACTAAAATAATTTGTGGGGGACAAACAAAATAACCCTCTCTCTAGGACTTTTTCTTTCAGGTTCGGAGATGGCTCGTTTTGACAGAAAATAATCGTAAACTATTGTCTTAGCTATTTCACGTTCGTCTCCTTCCTCAGAGGATGTTGGGGCAGGTGTCGAACTAAAAAAGGTCCCATGGATGGCGAAGAAGATGATGAGGGCATGGATGCACTCCAGGGTTTTCTACCTCTACCTTTCTTTCCTTTACCTCTCCCCCTGTTTCCCTGGGAGAAAGGATATCTTCTTTGATTCCGAATATTCAGCTTCAGAAGAAGAAATATCCGTTTCAGTCTCAGGGTTTTCTGCTGTTCTTAGTTAGCAAGAAGGAGTAAGCCTTCCCTTCTTTGAAATCAGATAGATCTCTCAGAAAGAGATTTTTGTTTTCTTTCTTTAATGAAATTCTGATGTCTCTGAATTCTATTAATAAGTTCGATCTCTCTCGTTTCGAAGTCAGGTTCAGTTTTAGATTTAAGGGTCAGTTCAGAATGTACTCTCAGTTTCTCTTTGAGTCTATCAAAGTTTTTTCTCTCTTCCTCCAATAGTATCTGCATAAAACGAGAGAAGATTCGATGGCCTCTTTCTCCCACTTAGCTATCACTGACTCAGATCTCAGCCTCTCAGCTGGTGCTAGTGTAACGCGAAGTCCCCTAGGGACTATCCTCTGTTGGATGCAGTTATTGAGAGATTGAATCTCCCACCAAGAGGTTACATAGTCTTTGGGAAACCCAGTGAGGTCTCTAAATGCTAGTTTAATGGTCGGGGAGTAAATAGGTGACAACAATGTTTTCTCAGAAAAAACCTCTTGTGCCTCTGGTAACCACGTGCTGGGATCAATATTAGTAGAAATGAATCCTGCCATTACATAGAAATAGCTAAACTATAAATCCAAAATATCCTATAGTATATAATACCACTGAGAAATGAAATATTTACCAAAATACAAGCTCCTATTGAAACATTCCTCTAAAATATAACTTTTAATAGTACAAACCATAAAAAAAAAAACACTTAGTATTAAAAATTCAAACCAAAAAAACATAGTATGGAAGGTGTAGGAGAGTGCCCAGGGAGTCAATAGTAGTAAATACCTAAACTCGCCCTGTAAGGACACCTAATGCTCTCCCTTAGAACGATAGGGAACCCGCCCCGAAAAGGGCGACCCGGTAAAGCTGTCCCCTGTATAGCCCTATTAGTCCCTTAATAGCTCATGTGTAGGGGACATACAATATAAAGGCAATGAAATTATGAACAGCAAAATTCACAAATTTTTTTATATAGACTCTCAGGACCTGACAAATGTATTCCCCACAAAGTCCTAAGAATTCCCCCGACGCTGCGTTTCGTCCCACTCTCAGGGACCTCTCAATGGGGTAAAAAAGAGAGTGAACATCTAAAACAACAAGTGCTGTGCTAGTTGGAATAAATACATAGTACCTTTCTGACGGTCATCTCACCAGGCTAGTGTGAAACATGCCCTCAGGTCAGAAATATGGAGAGAGTTAGTGTACTCCACGGTGGGCAAACGGTCACACTACCCACAACTGCACTTCTCACACACTTATCATTAATAGAGTGTACTACCTACCATTTAGTGAAGCGTCGCCCCCTCTAATCTCTCAAAGACACCGTAACCTCAGTAACGGTACCTGTAGAATGGGGAAAATTCTGCTGCCGCCGACAAGTGAGCGGCGTCTCAAAAAATCTCCATCGCGCATGCGCGGATATTCAAAGATGGCCGATCTGGTCAAATGATTCCAGTGCGCATGCGCAAAGGGAAGTAAAGATGGCGCGGATCCGCCGTCCATATCTAAACGCGTCCCGCATTGCCATGGTGAGCTATATACGTTTGTGACGCCAGTTTATAAATACCAAAACATTGTATAGTATATGCATCTAGCCCCGTTTCATCCATAGATAATAGAGAATAGACATTGGGCTGCATTTTTGGATATATGTCCCTTTTATATCGTGTAATCCATACAGCCACCCTATATCAAATGACGACGGGGAAAGTATAATAATAAATATAAGCATAGAGCGCACCACCATGTAGCATATAACCTAGTATCACACAAATATGCCACTATGTTGGCCATAATAAATATCTGAAGACTATAATTTAAAATTTAGCTTATTCCCATTCACATAAAAATAAAAGT
>JAODAL010038015.1:0-39708 GCA_025379985.1 Phyllomedusa bahiana | reverse complement strand
CCCCATTCAGTCCCGGGGTCTATGTGGGTCGCAGGAGCTAAACGCCTTCCTCTTGTCTGATTGCCCGTGTTTAAATTTGTGTTTTTTTAAAAGGGATGTGGTGGGTTTTAAAACTGAGGGGACAAAAAAAAATGTACATTAGAATCACTATGCGTTTGTAACAAACATTAAAAAACAGTGTAAAAGGTAAAATTACATAACATTACATGGTGGACAAATGCCTAGGCTTTAAATAACAGAAATTATACTAGTAACAAATTTAAAAGTTCTAAACTGTACTGGTGTTTTGTAGTAGGTTAGCTAAAATTTTTCCCAATGAAAAGTTCCCAATTTTGCTTAACAGAGGGATGAGATGGGTGGGGGTCCTCTTCTGTGCAGAATGATTGGAATGAGTCATCAAACCAAAATGCAAAGAACTTCCTTTAAACAGGAAACAATATATTTGAAAAAACTTACAACAAAAGGCCAAAAGGGTGGCCCCAAAAGGCATTATTATTTAATAATGCTGAAAAACCATCTTGAATTACAAGTAAACATTAATATGTGTCTATGAGCGACATGATTTTTGGGTAATGCATAAAAGGTAGCAAGATTCAAATATAACAAAAATTTCTTTCCTTCTCAGTAATTATTTTTTCTAAAATTCCAGGTCCAAAATCCTTTTTTAATTCCCTTCAGTTTATAAATGGTTGGATTCTTTTAAAAGCCTCTCTATGTTTTAAATTAAAAGTATTCTTCAACAATTGCTTATAGTCACTTTTTTTAAGATGACAATTTCCCCCCTTGTACTGGGTTTGATTCTATCTCCTGTTTTATTTTTAGCATGGTTGAATATATGGGTTGGGGCATCGGAGATCAATGGTTTTTTTTTTCTCTCCCCTCGCTTCCTCCTGTACCTAGCCCCCCCTTGTCCCCTTTTTTTGCTGTGTCTTAAGTGATAGGTATTGTCAAGGAGGCACAGTTTTATTTAACAAAATTGGGATATAGGGTTTGTTTCTGTGCATGAGGGTTTGTTGGAGCTGAAAAAATTTTGTTTATCACTTGCTTTTTCTTGACAAGAGTTTGGGTTTGGGTGATTACCCCTATTTTTTATACTTATTTTTGTTTGACTTATTGTTTTATCCCGGTAGTTTTTTTGCAAATTTTTAAAAAAAATTAAAAGAATACAATGTATAAATACAATAGAGCATGAATTTCTAAAAATTTTTTGGGCTCCCATTGTAACATAATGAATTAGGAAAAATACCATGACCTGTAAGAAAAAGAATCTTAATGGGAAGGGGGGGGTGAAGTTGCAGGGAAGGGGGCGGGTATCCTAGGGCCCGTTTTTTATTTAAAAAAATATGTATATTTGATAAGAGGGAAAGTGGTTTTGGAGAGATAAGACAATAATGTACAGTAAAATGGGTATGATTCCAATAAAATTGTTTGGAGGAGAAGGGGGGTTTTTGGGAGGGGATAAAGTGGTAGTGTGCTGTGAAAAGTAACACCTATTTGTTTTGTCCCTTTTGGGTGAGCCACGCGACGCAATAAAATGAGAAAAATTGGACGGGTCCATCACAGTCAGGGCAGTAGTTCCCTTTTTAAAGGGCCCCTATGGGTGGGGAATTTGTTGAGGTGTTTTTTTTATGGGGCATGGTGGAGGGCAGCAAATAGTTAGTTGCAGCAGGGAGCAAAAGGGGGAAAGGGTTTTGTGGTTCTTGTGGTAATTGGTGAGCACCTCAATAGGGTGTGTACCTAACATGATATAAAAGGAAATGAGCTTAGACCACATGGGACCGGACCTCTAACCCCTGATGAAGCCAGTTTAGCTGGTGAAATATGTTGGGGAGGTCAGGCATGACATTTTAACTTGTGATTTCTCACCTCTGTCTACAAGAGTCACCCGCTGCAGAGGGTATCACAGGGAAACTTTTTATAGTTTATGTCCATTAGATTAGGGATGACTGCCCAAGTAGGATGCTTGGGATCCCTTACTGGAGTTAGTAAATTACTGTACATATAAGGTTTTCCTGTTAATAGGTTGTGTTCCACCAGACTTGATAATAGAAAAGGAGTTATTCCTTCAGAAGTAGAAAGGGAAAAATTGAGCGGTTAGAAATCAAGTTTTTAAATAGTGTTTGTGTATAGAGGTTAAGTGTTATATATAATAAAAGTTACGTTTTAGTGTTTTATAGATTGAGAACTGATAGACTTTAAGTTTGCCTATGGCAAAATAGTAAATATATTTAATTCTAGTCCCATTTTTCCTATGATGTGCCAATATTAAAACCCCTAGAAGGTCACTCACAAATTTCACACAAGGTGGCACTGTTTCTTAAATGCAACATGGATATAACATGTATTGGTAAAGGTTTTCTGTCATCACACCAATACCGAAGCATTTTTGCCACAATTTTGAGAAAAATGCAGTTTGAACACAAGATTACCGTGAACCAAATTTTAATTTATGGTGACATGTATGAACCTGACGCCAAGTGGCCAGTTTTACTCTGTAATGGTACATGATCCGACAGTATGTATGAAAGTGTCTCATAGCACTTTGTAAATGTGTCCCATTCTACACCAAAAGTGGTCTCAGCCATGCCACTTTCAAACTGATATAGATTTGTATGACAGTTTTGCACCAAACCTTAGCATATTTTTGGCATATCAAAAATGTTGTGTCTGGCGCCAATGCGCCAAGTTTTGCTGTACGACGCTTCATACATTATAGAACATGGCTACAACTAGAGATGGGGGAATCGATTCTAACGAAGTGGAATTCGTTTAGAATTTCAGGAAAACTTTGATGCTGAACGAAGTCGAAGTTTGGGGTGATTCGCTGGAATGAAGCGTGTTTTTAATTGATAAAATGGCCACAAGCACATGATGTGACACGGGGCAGCGAAGTCTGGGAGGAAGAAAGGAGGACCCTCAATGACATGTGCAGAGATGAAGCCAATCAGAGACCGGCGGGATTCTGTGACGTCACCGCACTTATATAGTCCGGACGCGACGCTGGCTGCTCACACTTCTCTCTCTGTGCCGTGCTGCAGCTGCAGAAGCTGAGATCTCACGCAAAAGAACTTTGTTTTTAACAATGATTTTTGGGAGGGTGTCACAGCTTTTCTCAGAGACTGCTCCTTTTCCGTTATCATTTTGATTCAGTTTGTGGGGTATTGTGATTGAAGTCCAGTGTGGGTCCAATTCTGCTCCATATACATTTTAATGGCATCTGGTCAGTTCTGGAGCGCATTGAATATCCAAGGGTTGTATAAGCCTGTTTGTGCTTTTGTATTCAGTAAAAGAAACTGCATTTTTAAAAGCCACATACAGTTAATTTTTTGCTGCTGATTTCTGTAGCGCAATTTATATCCGAGAGTTAATTAAGCATGTTTGTTCTTTTGTAGTCAGTAAAATAAACTGTGTTTTTAAACGCCAAAGACGAGGACATTTTTCCTGTTGATTTCTGTAGCATAATTTATATCTGAGGGTTAATTAAGCGTGTTTGTGCTTTTGTAGTCAATAAAAGAAACAGTGTTTTTAAAAGCCACATACCAGTTAATTTTTTGCTGCTGATTGCTGTAGCGCAATTTATATCCGAGGGTTAATTAAATGTGTTGTGCTTTTGTAGTCAGAAAAATAAACGGGTTTTTAAAACCCCAAAAGATGAGGAAATTTTTCCTGGTGATTTCTGTAGTAATTTTTTCCCGGTGTTAATTTAAAGCCGTTTTTTGGTTTTTTTTCAGAAAAAATACACGGCATTTTAAAGCCACATACTAGTTAATTTTTTCCTGTTTGATTTCTAAAAGGAAATTTTTTAAATGGTGTTCCCCCAACCTTTGGGGGTTTATTTGGGAGTCAAATCTTTTGGTATTTATCATTCAGATATCTTCTTAAAAACAGAGTTGTAAATTTTTGAAACAAAAGTATGTAGACGGGGGTGGCGGCTCTCACATGCGAGTGGCAGGGGCAAAACTTTCCCGGGAAACAGGACAGTGGGGGAGTCGCAGGGGGTATTGGTGGGGCCCCAGAATGCCGGTGTCATCTAGGGGGGCCGTGTTTGCCAGCCCCCCAAGGGGTCCTTGTTTGGTTGTCTAGGTCATCACTTCCTCCCGATGCATCTGACGCCCCCCCAAGATCGGTGGGAATGTGGCACAACCCTTAGTTGGATGGCCAGTGTGGGTCAGTGGCGCTCCCCTGCCCCCAGCCCGCTTGTCCCATAGGTTATTCAGCCAGAGTCTACTATGTGGTCTGGGTTCGGCCCATACGGAGGTGAACAATTTTTAGGACAGTAAGCAGTATTGGCGGAAAAAAGTGGGGCCGATCCCCCGTTCTTGCAGTTCGGGCAAAATTTGGATGTGGAGAGTGGATGGGAGGTCATGTTTGAGGGGTCAGCCTTGAATACCCAAACCCTTGGGAGGGCGTAAAATCCAACAAAATCGTGATATGTAGCGACCGCACTTGGGAGCCGGGGTTGGAAGGGCTTCATTTTCGCAGGAGAAGAGGGGGTCAGTTTTGGGTCAGGCAGCGGCGAAAAGGAGGTGGGTGTTGGCCGTGAGTCAGCAGGGGCGCGTGCGGGGGGTGGGAGCCCAAAAAGCCACGGGGGTGAAAACCCGCTTCCAGTTACAAAAAAGTAGCGGACGGGGCTAGTAGGGACGGGGGTAGTAGTCACAGAGGTTGGGAAATAAAATCAGCTACTGGCAGGTGGGGCCGTTCTTTGATAAGAACCAGAGGAGTCGATTGGGGATATGTAGAATTGTGGGCAGAAAGAAAGGTGGCCAGGGAGCTAAAGTTGGCCAAAAGGGTGGTAAAACCCCTACAGCGTCACCATCCCGGGGGCCTGGGAGAAGTTGGCTCCATTTTGGGGGGCCTCCTGCCCCCGCAGCAAAAAACGCAGCCCCCAGTGGCAGCATGCATTTCAGCCCGTCAAGGGTCCCCCCTCTGCAGAAAGGAGGTTTTCTTTGCATCTTTCCGATTAGTGTCGGGCCCCCGCTTTCTCTTTGGGCCCGCAGTCGTTTAAGGACGATTGCAAAGAGGGCAACAGTGTGGTCCAAAAAACCTAAGGGGAGAAAACCGACCATGTCTTGCCAAATTGTTTGGTACTGCGTCCCCCCCTTTCCCAAAAGGTGGCTTGCACCCTTCAGAGAATAATGGGTTTGTGAGCGAGGTGGGGAGTTCCAAGCCGTAATTTTTTCCAAAAGGGAGTACGCCCTTTAAAAATGAGAAAGAAGGTGGGCCGTCTTGAGTTATCGGTTTTGTTAAGGTGCACGGGGGGGGAGCGTGGAAATTTTTGGAGCTGTAAAATACGGTCAGGGAAGACATGTCTTTTAGGCCCACTGGGGAATGTGCTTTTGCCCCGCCAAAACCCCAACAAATTTTGGGCAGGAGGGCACCCCTTTCTCTCCAGTTATTTAAATGTGCTCCTGCGCCCAAGTTGCCCCCCCTACCACCATAACCCTTTTTGCCTCAAAGTAGCCCTTTATACCCTGGTAGGGCACAGCGGTGTTCCACAGTTCTACACCTGGCTTGCCTTGGCGAACGAAGTCACACAGCGGAGGAACTGCTCCGCGTCATGCAGCAAGAAATCCATGTGTGGCTTTCTCCGTGACAACTGCAAATCGGGACCATGGTCGCCAGGACTACGGGGTGAATAACATCATTCCACTGCTTCATGTCCTGGAACAGATGCTGAAAAATCTGTCTGAGCAGGGGACTGGAGACGTGGCGACTACATATCGTGGCCACTTGAGTCCGGTGGGGACTGAACTGGAGGAGGAGGACATTGGAGCACAAGCATTGTCTGGTGAAATTAGTGGTTTTTCTACCCAGGTGACAGGAGAGGAGGAGCAGGAGCAGCTGGAGGAGGTAGATGGAGATGGAGATGAGGATGACGAGGCAGATGACTCGCAAGAACCGTGACAGTATACAGTGGAGATGGAGCCAGGGAGTCCCTCAGAGTAACTTGCGCACATGGCCCGCAGCATGCTTATTTGCCTGGCTAGTGACAGACAAATAGTCACCATCCGGCAGAGGTATGATTTCTGGCTCTCCACCCTCTTGGACCCTCGCTACCGGTCCAAAATGAGAGCCTTTTTTTCCAGCTACTGAGAGGGAGGACAAACTCAAATACTATAGAGAAATCCTCCATAGTTAGTTGGCCGCTGCCTATGTGCAGCATGGTCCATCCTCTGACAGGTCTGACTAGGGGATTCCTCAGCGATAACGTACCACTGCAACGGCTGCTGTGGGAAGGTAGGGGGGTAGGAGTAGTACCAGCTCCATCAGCAGCAACCTAATTCTGGAGTCGCTGATGAGCAGCTTCCTTCAACCGCCTACTGAGGAGGGCACTCGCCAGCAGCAGCAGGACCTGGAGCAGACCCTGAACCAACAGGTGGTGGCCTACTTGGACAGCACTCTGCCACCCCAGTTAGAAGATCCGCTGGACTACTGGGAAGCCACTGGATGTGTGGCCGCAACTTGCCGAGTTTGCAGTGGAGAAGCTGTCCTGCCCGGCCAATAGTGTGGCATCAGAGCGGGTGTTCAGTGCGGAGGGGGCCATCGTTACCCCAAGGAGAGCCTGCTTGTCCACCGGAAAAGTGGAACGACTGACCTTTGTCAAGATGAATCAGGCATGGATCGGCCTGGATTTCCGCACACCAATGCCTTAGGCATCAGATTACATCAGCCATGATGCCTTACAAAAACTTTGAGAAATGAGTCTGGATTTAAATTACCTGCCTCAGCCACTATTCTGATGCCACCACCCGCCTGACGCCACACATCTGCTGCCAGTTTCTCCATCTGCCTACCACCATCTTTACCAGGGACTGGTATTGCCACCCACCTTCACACTCTGTCATTGTGCCACTCTCTGACCTCATGCTGCTGCTGCTGCTGCTGTTGCTGGTGCGTGACCTCCACACTGTGTCATTGTGCCACTCTCTGACCTCATGCTGCTGCTGCTGTTGATACCGTCACCTCCACACTGTCATTGTGCCACTCTCTGACCTCATGCCGCTGCTGTTGCCGTCACCTCCACACTGTGTCATTGTGCCTCTTTGTGGGCTCCTGATGTTGCTGCCACCTCCAGAATTTGTCATTATGCCACTCTGTGGCCTACTCCTGTTGGTGCCACCTTCAGAATTTGTCATTGTGCCACTCTCTGACCTCATGCTGTTGCTGCTGCCGTCACCTCCACACTGTGTCATTGTGCCACTTTGTGGGCTCCTGATGTTGCTGCCACCTCTAGAATTTGTCATTGTGCCACTCTGTGGCCTACTCATGCTGCTGCCAAGTGACCGCTGCCTCACTGGAACACCCTGTGGTTTCCTAATGCTGTTTCCACCCTCACCACTCTATAAAGTTGCCACTATGTTTAGTTTTCCCCTTCTTTTCACCTGTCAGAAGGAATGGTAAGGATCAGGATTGTCTAGTCAAAAGCAGGAGTGGATACAGAACACAGAAGACATGCAAATATCCAATTTACTGGTCATCTCTGTTTTCGCTCACCTCCTGCTTATTTTTGGCTTTAGCAATACTGATGGATTATTGACCGATTGAAAGCGGACACTGACAGATGAAAAGAAGGGCAAAATGATCAGAGACGTCAACGCAAAATTACTGCCGACACCCTCTCCACTCATTCGGGGGGTGAGGGGGCTCTAAATGTATCGGTGTTTAACAGAAAAGGTTCTGTCATATTCTGTGAAGGTTTAAAGCTCTGGCCTCATGGAGTGACCCCTGCTGTGACGTCTCCTTACTGTGCTGAGACCTGTGACGGCTCCAGTAACCTACTACTGTGTTCTTTGACGCTATCGTAGGATCTTAACCCTCAGCTTTTTTATTTTCAGCTGGCGCTTCCATGACTTTATCAGGCTGCATTCCTGCTTCAGTTTTATGGTCACTTTTGCCCCCGTAAGTGCCCAGGGAATTTTAGAGTGAAGCGATTCTAAGAGTGGCAGCAGTCATGTGTGTGTCATACTAAAACACAGTATATTTAAGCATGGCACAATGTTCTACAGCACCCTACAAGCTCTCTGCAGCCAGGAAATAGCTGTTTTTTAACGCAATTCATACTAAAAATAATTTGGTCGGGAAATTCAGCGAGGTCGGCTAATCGAATTTTTGAGAAATTCGCCCATCTCTAGTAATTTTTCCAGCTTTTGGGGTCATGCTGCTGTAAAAAACAGCTATAATCCAGGCCCTATTCCAAAAAATGTTTTTAAAAAAACTCTTTTATTCTTGCAAATTTTATAGCGGGTCAAAAAGTTCATTTTTGCTGCTTTTGGGGTCATGCAGCTGGAAAAGACAGCGATATTCAAGGTTCTATTCTAATGATGAGCAATTATAATTTTGAAATCTGCACGATTTTTAGGCTGATCGGAAATTTCCGATCACGTGATATGTTAGGTGACAATCTGCAGATAATCTATTACTATCACACCATTTTTGGCGCTTCCTGTCATTTTGGCGGCCAGCAAATCAGCTTAGTGCATAGAGCAGGGTGAGCTGGGTGTGACACGTCATGACTGTGAAGTGTATGGTTGTCATTGGCTGGAAAAAAATCACATGACCTCGTTTTGCATAGAACAGCATTTCCTGTTCATATCAGTGTTTCAGTGTCTATCACTAGAGCAAGACGGGTGCTGCGTGTCTCTCAATACAGCTCAGCTCAGAGACACAGTTCTTCTCTTTATTCATACAGACAACTATACTTTTAGCTGTCAACATTAGAATATAGGTAGATTAGAGAATTTCAGTTCTTATTTAGCTAGACAGAAACTTTTAAAGAAGCATCTAGCATTGTACAGCCATGGGACAGACAGACAAGCTGGCTTTGGAAAGGAGGGTGTATATTATGCAGCCCAAACTCTGCTTTGAACCTGCATTGAAATAGCATTTTTTTTTACCACATTTTGGCCAGCACACCTCGCACCTGAGGTAAATTGTACCTAATTATTTTGTGCAGCCCAGTTTTGTTTAAAGAGCCACCTTGTACTTACATTAGGATAAAGAAATTTTCTAAAAACTGTTGGTGTATTTCATTGGTGCAAAAACCACATTTTGTTATCCTTATAACTTTTAAATAGCTGTATTTCACTTTGGTGCGGCCCAGATTTGTTCAAAGAGTCACCTTGTACTTAAATAAGGATATAGAAATGTTCTAGTAGCTGTTGGTGTATTTCATTGGTGCAAAAACTACCTTTTGTTATCCGTATAACTTTTAAAAAGCTGTATTTCACTTTTTTTTTTCAGCAAAAATTTATTGAAGTTTAACAAATTTGTCCATATATGAGTTAGACATGAGATAAGCGGTATAGAAAACAAAGGGAGGGGGGAAATATAGGGAAAACAAAGGCATCAACAGATAAAATAACATAACATATGCCATGCTACGGTAAAGAGGATTAAACAATAAAATCATTAAAGTTTAGTCAACAGCAACAATTAAGATCTTTAAACCTTTAAAAGGCTATAGGTAAAGTATCTAGGTAGACTCCAAAGGGGATTATATCAAGAAAGTGCCCATCGGGTAGGATACAGAAAGAGGTAATATTAATGGAAGTAACTAGATTGTATCCATGGCTTCCAATTATCTCTGATTGTGTGTAATGCATGAGGAGGTGTAATTAGGCAGATCTCACATTGGCATTGTCTATTTATTCTAGATATAACTTCCTTAATGTTTGGCGTATAGGGAATCTTCCAATAGAAGGCTATCACATTCCTGGTCGCTATCAAAGCATGTGAAAATACTGTTCGAAAAGGGTAAGGGATCTCTTCAAAATTTAAATCCAATATTGCTTACTCAGGCTTTAGTTGCACTGGCCAATTGAAGAGATTGCGTAATAGAGTTTCTAGGTCTTGCCATAAGGGTTTGATTAGTGAACAATGCCACCACATGTGAGGTAGGGAGCCTTTCATTCCACAACCTCTCCAACAAAAGTGAGAGTATCCAGCACCACTGTGTGCAAGCCTGTTTGGAGTTAAATACCATCTTAAGTGTATTTTTCTTGAAAGCTCTACATGGTTGGCACATTTGGAAAACTTATTTGGGACATTAGCCGCCCTGAGCCAATCTTCTGCTGAAAAAGAGATGTTTAATTCACCTTCCCACTTTATTGCATAGGCAGGTTTAACATCTAAATCTATATCATATACGGTTTGGTAAGCAGAGGATAAACCTTTTATATTATGCACTTTTTTCAACAGGAAGTAAGAAAATGGCGAGGGAATGTGAGATTGTAATGGCCATTTATGAGTTTGAACCCATTGTCGTATTTGGAGGTATAAAAAGAATTGATGTTTAGGGATTAAAAATTGACGAGCTAACTCCTCAAATGATTTAAGGTATCCGTTATGGAATAGGTCTCCCAAATTTTGGAATCCTAATGCTATCCAATTTGAAATGGGTGTATCTGGGGACATAATTTGTAACGTGGATAGTGGACAAGATAATTTGTCCAAATGTACTTTTTGTTTAGTCACTATAAATTTGTGCCAGACAATTGCTGCATGCGAGAGAGATAATAGTGAGTAAGTTTTTGGTAAGTCTCCGAATAACATAGCTATGATATGATCTTTAAATGATCCTCTAGTGACTATTGCATTTTCTATGCAGGTCCAATGATGTGTCTGTGGTGAATTCCAAAAGAAGTAAAGGGGTTCAAGAATGGAAGCCAGATTATAATGTAGCAAATTAGGTACCGATAAGCCTCCATGATTCAATTTCCTATATAGGTATTGGTTTTTAAATCTGGGTCTACCAGATCCCCAAATAAAGTGAAGGATATGGCATTGTAGAGTCTTAAGTAATGTTTCAGGAAACAGGAATGGAAGAGATCTAGCAACATATAGATATTTAGGCAGGAGAAGCATTTTGGTGAGGTTAATACGTGCCAACCATGAAAGATGTAGTTGGTTCAGCCTGTTAATTTCTCTAAGGATGGATGCAGAAACATCTTCTAGATTTTTTTTTTATTGTGATCTCTATATCTGGATATATCTTTATTCCTAAGTAAGGAATATATTCGTCTGCCCATATGAGATCCATGTCTGAGAGTTGTGATCTTAACGACTGATGACAGTTAATAGGTAAAAGTATGGATTTTGTGATATTAAGTTTATAGTATGATATTGTGGCGTAGCGTTGCAACAGAGAGAGGAGAGCAGGAATAGAAGAGCTCGGCTGTTGACAAATAATCAAAATGTCGTCAGCATATAAGCTTACTGTATGGGATTCTTTACCTATTTGAATTCCTTTAATTTGTGGAGTATTTCGGATGTGTTCCGCTAAAGGTTCAACGCATAGGTCATAAATGAGGGGGGATAAGGGGCAGCCCTGTCTAGTGCCGTTTGATATTTTAAAACTATCTGAAAGAAATCCTGAGGCGAAAACTTTGGCAGAAGGGCAAGAATATAAAGATAATATTGCCGAGAGAATAGGACCAGAGAAACCGAATTTTATCAAGACCCTTTGCATGTAATCCCAGTTTATCCGATCAAAGGCCTTTTCTCTGTCTAAAGACAGGAGAGTAATAGGTGTTTTTTCAATTTGCGCCAATTGTAAGATGTCTATTATCCTTCTTATGCCATCTCTTGTTTGTCTATTTTTCACAAATCCTACTTGATCTTTGTTTATCAAGGAATCGAGAAAATCACTAAGTGTATTGGCTAGAATCTTAGAATATATTTTGATGTCCGAGTTAAGTAGGGAAATTGGTCTATAGTTGGTGACCTGATCAGAAGGTTTTCCTGGTTTGGGTATTGTCGATATAGTGGCCTCAAGCATCTCATCTGGGGGAGCCCCTTTGGTAGTATTAGAGTTAAAAAGTCTCAGTATATGCGGGAGTAGTGTATTACTAAAGAGTTTAAAGTATTCGTTCGAGAGACCGTCCGGTCCAGGGGACTTATTACATTTAAGTTGTTTTATTGTTTTTTCGACTTCCGATAGTGTGATAGGAAGGTTAAGGGAAGACAGTTGTTCATCTGTTAGGGAAGGAAGGGCTACCTCATTAAGAAAACTATGTTTTCTTTTATGACCGGCAAGATGCAGGGATCTCGACTTAAGTTATATAGCGAGCTATAATAGGCAGCAAATTCATTTGATATTTTTTGTGGATCACAAATTTTGCCTTTGCTGGGGGAAGTAAGAAATGGAATTCTAGTTCTTGCTTGGATAACTTTCACTCTTTTCGCTAATAATTTGCTGGGTCTGTCCCCTTGTAAATAGAAATTCCACTTTAATCTATTTAATTGGGTTTCGTATTGTTGCAATTGCAAGTTGCTTAATTGTTTTTTCAGTTGATTCAGTTCTTCCTTAACGGCTTTGGAGCGATTTGTTTTAAATTGAGCGTCCAAGGTCTTAATACCATCCAAAACGTTATTAAGTTTTGTATCTCTGATTTTCTTTTCTCTCTTAGCAATGGAGATAAAAAGACCTCTGACATACGCTTTGTGTGCACACCATACTATTTCCTCTGACGGAGCGGAGGGAACATTAAAGTCGAAATATTCTTTGAGGGCCTTCTCTACTTCCTGAATAACTTTGGGTGACTTTAGCAAGAAATTATTAAGACGCCATGGGGAATGAAAGGGGGGAGAAAAGTCGGTTTTGAGTGATAGAAAAATCGGCGCGTGTTCAGACCATGTTTTGTAGCCTATGTAAGAATGAGAGACAGATTGTAAAGCCTGTCTATTAAGCAAGAAGTAGTCAAGTCTTGCATGCGAGTCTTTAGCTGCTGAGTAATGGGTGAAATCTGAGTCTGTGGGGTGGGAGTAGCGCCAGGGGCTGTGCAGATTTTCTTCTGCTATAAGGTTTTTTAATTTAGGGGTATGTATAGAGCTAGTGTTAGACTTATCCTGTGACTTATCAATTATAACATTAAAATCTCAGCATATTACAAGATTGCCCTTAATGATTTTTTTGGTTTTGGAGATTAATTTAGAAATAAAGGAAATCTGGTGTGTGTTGGGGGCGTATAAAGCCACCAATGTGTAAGCTACATTATTAAGCGAACATTGAATAATGACATATCGACCTTTAACATCTAAAAATGATTGGTGTAAATGAAAGGCTAGAGAATCCTTAACAAAGATAGAGACCCCACATTTTTTGACATCCTGTGCTGAATGGAAAGCATGAGGGATTTTTTTATGTTTGAGCCTAGATAAATCAGCATTTCTAATATGTCTCTCCTGCAGACAGACCACATCAGCACGGGACCTCAAGATATCCCTCCACATCAACGATCTCTTAAATGGGGAATTGAGACCATTCACGTTGAGCGATAAGAACTTAATAGCCATATTGAGAGTCATAAAAGATTAGTGGAACAAACATATCGTTACTGCTGTATCAAGTATGCAAATTACAAACCTCTTAGGTGTAGACAATGCATGGCACAAAAACATATTTTCAAACTGAACCAAAGAATTGCAAAAGATCTGCATGTGTTCTGACATGCGGTAACACGATAAGTGAGCAAGTATTTCCAGAGCAGCCGGAAATAAACAAAGGGGCAAGTCTATTGCCTCAACCTGTAGAAGGTAGTGACCAACGGGGTTAAAACCGGAAAACTATCAGGATGTGTCGATAGCGAACTGGAGTAGCTCCAAGGACTCAGGATCTATCAATACATATCGATAGACTTGTCAGTCATTAGTGCGCGGTTTTGATCGGTTCACTTTTTCGGACCAAAGTGGCGTGATGGCCTCTGGTCTGGCGGGTCCTTTTCTTTGTGGTGAATTGATGGGTGTTGAAAGCAAATTCCAGGACAGGAGAAGCTCTTTTGCTAGAGTTGGAGAGTTGCATGTGTAAGCAGTTCCATCCTTTGTTACTACTAGTTTCACTGGAAAGCCCCATCGGTAGTTGATGTTGTGATCTCTGAGGATTTTAGTGAATGGTGCAAATTCCTTCCGTTTAAGCATGGTGCCAGCTGACAGGTCTGGAAAAATGGATAGGTTAGCGAATCTGTCTGGCAATGAAGTATGACCTCTTAGGGCTTTCAGGAATTCGTCCTTGGTCTTAAAGAAATGGACCCTGGCGATGGTATAGATGTTGGAAAATGTTTGGGTTTTGGAAGGCGATGTATTCTATCAATCGCACATAAGATCTGTCAAAAAGGGTGCAAGAGCATCTGTGTTCACTGATCTGGGACTCCTCTAATTCTTATATTATTTCTTCTAGATCTGTCCTCTTAATCGAGGATCTTAGCTGACAACCTCTGTACTTCCTCTTCTAATTCTGCATTCGCATCTATCAGCGAGTTGTGTGATGTGGCGAACTCTGCCATTTTTTTTTCAATGTGGTCTGTTCTTGACACCAAGGACTGTATATCTGATTTAAGGTCGGTCATAATTTGTTTAAAGTCTCTATGTAATGTATCTCTGAAGGATGAGAAGAGTCTCTGGAGAGTGGACTCAGTTAAAGGAACCCGATCTGCGCATTCCTGGGAGTCCATGTCTATGGATTCCGGACATGGAGAGGCTGCTGAAAGTTGTGAGAGAGGATTTTGATCTTCCAAAACTTGCATTAGTGGGGAAGATTGTTGGAAGAATTGGGTGAGTTTCGCAGGTTTAGATTTTGGTGTTTTCTTTGCAGAGCCCCTCATTTTTTTCTGAGTACGGAAAGACATATAGAAGGAGTGATGAGCATAGATTCTCTATCTCTTTTTTTTTTTATTCTCCAGACCGCAATCAAGATGTACAAGGCGAGCGGGTCTACAGAGCAAGTAGTTGGCAGTAGGGACTAAGGAATATAAGTCCAACTTTGTAGGAGGGAGTATGTTAGATAAGTCCACTATGTCCTAGTGCATGGATCTTTTAGGTGAGAGTTCTGGAGTGTTCTTGGGCAGAAGTTATAATATTTAGTAGAGAAAGGTAGAAGTAACTTGCGTATTGGAGGAGTACAGTCCACAAATCAATGGATGATAGATTCAAAGTAATTAGTAAAAATCAGAGAGTTCCAGCATACAACAGAGTAAAGTTGTCACTTAAATCATAGATCTTGATTATTGTGCCGCTGTTTGAAAGTTATAGTGGATTTATACAACGACAGGAACTTAATTGAAACAGTACAGGGTTAAGGTTTAATGCTACTGGCAAATAGGATTCCTCTGCAAAAGGTTATTGGTTGTGGAATGGCAGGAGTCTCGCTCAGGGCTAGTTGTGTCCTCAGAATGCTAAGGGGTTAAGTCCAGAGTAAGTTGTATATGTCAGAGGATTGAACAATTAGGGTTTTATTTATTATTATTATTTTTTTATTTTATTTTTTTATTTTTTTATCCCTCCTGTTGTTTAGGAAGAGAAAAGGGTCAGTTTCTCCAACACCTACTAGTCCTTTATTGACAGAAATGCATAGCTTTGCTGTAGTATGCAGACGGTTAGCAAAATGGCGGCAAACGCTGCTGGCAGGGAGATAATGGCGGGCTCGTGATTTAAATCCTTAGCTGGGCCCGTTACAGAGTATAGCTGGGGCTAATCTGCAGTAATGTGGCCAAAGTCCCCTCTTTTTATTGTAGCTGTGATAAGCCGAGGGTTCAGCGTGGTTATTCTGGGCTACCCTGATCAGTAGGATATGGCGATGTTGCGGGTTAGAGCGCAGCACTGAAATGGCGCCGAGCGCCGATACCTGCGGGCCGTGACTGGCCAGATGAGTAGATACTCGCGATGTGGTGTCCTCAGGTCATTCGGCGGATCTGTGCCCTCAGAAATTAAGCCCCGCTTCCCCTGTTCCAGCCCTCAGCAGTAATTCTCCTCACCGCTGACCGCTTGCATCCCCGCTGAGACTGAGGAGGGTTGGTAGGAGACGTCTGAAGTAGGTGCGGGCGCGTGAAGATGGCCGCCATCCCTAGAAGCAGGGGCAGGCTTCTCCTCCACCTACACCAGAACTCCGGCTCTGCAAGGAGCAGAGAGGTGCGGGTGGTCTCAAAATGCTCTCTGCAGTAGTCTGCACGTCCTAAGGTGGGTTAAGAGTCAGTTTGGTTAGCGCAAGGGGTTTGGATGAGCCGCTTTCAGAGTCCCAGGCTGGAGCTCTCTCTTAGTGCGTCTATCTACATCTGCAGTCAGGCCACGCCCCCAGCTGTATTTCACTTTGTTGCAGCACCGTTTTGTTCAAAGAGCCACCTTGTACTTAAATTTGGATACAGAAATTTTCTAGTAACTGTTGGTGTATTTCATTGGTGCAAAAACCACCTTTTGTTATCCGTAATAGATGACGGACGCCAGCCCTTGCTCTCACCACACCCACTGTAAGTCTGGCTCTGCCAGCTGAACCTGCGTGATCCACGTTTACAGCCTCACCCGCCTTGATCAGTAATTTCCTTCAACCCACTTGACAGTAGCATGCAGGATTTTCAGACCGGCCTCGTTGACCTACTGGGGACATCTGTTTCATTTGCTTCACATTCTAATGTCACGGTGGAACAATGTCACCAGTAGAATGGCAAGTACCTCTAGCCGCAGCAGTTTTGGAAAACGAGTTGTTTTTTAATATAGTTTATTTCTTATTGCGAAATTTTCTGCTGATGGTCCATAAGGGCACCTGTGTGGGTTTTTGGGTCATGCTGTGTTACAAGTTATGGATAGTCAATGTCCACTTCACTAAAATACTGCTTCAAAGACTACTTTCTTTCGGCACTTTTTAATCTGTGGGTCATGCAGGCTTGAGGGTGATGCTGTGGCCCAGGACAGGTATAGTCTATGTCCAGTTCAACTAAAATGGTGGTTCAAATACTATTTTCTTCCAGCACTTTTTAATATTTGGGTCATGCAGGTTTGAGGGTCATGCTGTGGTACAGGACAGGTATAGACAATGTCCAGTTCAACTAAAATGGTGGTTCAAAGAATCCTTTTTCTGGCATTTTTTTTATCTGGGGGTCATGCAGGTTTGGGGCTCATGCTATGGCCCAGGACAGGTAGAGTCAATGTCCAGTTCAACTAAAATGGTGGTTCAAAGACTCCTTTTTCTTGCACTTTTTAATATGTGGGTCAAGCGGGTTTGAGTGTCATGCTGTGGCCCAGGACACGTATAGTCAATGTCCAGTTCAACTGAAATAGTGGTTCAAAGACTCCTTTTGTCTGGCACTTTTTAATCTATGGGTCAGACAGGTTTAAGGGTCATGCTGTGTTCCAGGACAGGGATAGTAAATGTCCAGTTCAAGTAAAATGATGGTTCAAATAATACTGCCTTCTGGCACTTTTTAATTTGTGGGTCATGCAGGTTTAAGGGTCATGTTGTTGTACAAGACAGGGATAGTGAATAGTCTGAGTTTTTTTCTGTGACTCTTGTTGCCTAATAGTCTTGCCTAAGATGTAGCACGTATCCAGTTTACTGTTGTGGATGTTAATTCCAGCTTATCCAGCCCTGCTTGGGTGTAAGAATGAAGGTGTTGTTCCTCTCCCATAGACTTTAATGGTCATCGGCGATAATCTGTTATCGACTATCGGATATCGTCATGATAATTGGCGATATCGACTATCGAATCGATAACGATAGTTGACACAATCGCTCACCACTATTATATTCAAATAAATCTTGTTTCAAATACTCATTTCTTCCTGCTAATTTTATTCTCTGTGTCCATAAAGGCATTTCTGCTGGTTTTGGTGTCAGGCTACTGTGAAAGTGGTGTCATGGGTGCAAATAGAGCAATATTCCGGTCAGCAGCACTCTGCCTTTGTCAACATACATGCGCATCTACAAGAAGGGCGACATTATGCACATTTAGGGTATAGGCACCATAGAAAAAGGTATGCCACCTAAATGCTATCATGACAAGACTGGCAGGATCTACAATGTTCAACAGCATGCTGTTGGTATAATTGTGAACAAGCACATCCACAAGAATCAACATTCGTGTGGAGCACGTTCGCCTCCCCAAGAGCAGAGAGAATTTCCTCCAGCGCGTCCAGGAAAACAAGAGGAAGAAAAAGGAAGCCAAGGAAAAGAACCTTTGAGGAAGGCTCGAGGTCTTAGCTCACACCTCCGGCATTCGCACACTGCTTCAGCCCGACTGGCAGCGTTGCTGCATCATCTGGACTTCCCCGTCAACCGTCTTCATTTCTTCGTGCAAATTTTACTGATAGTGTGCATAAGGGCATTTTGTCTGGTATTAGGGTCATGCTGCTTTAAAAGACAGCGATAGTCAATGTCCTATTCAGAAAACTCTTGTTTGAAATAATCATTTCTTCCGGCGATTTTATTTTGATGGTCAGAAAGGGTTTAGTGGTTTGCTGGTTTAGTGGTCAGGTCACTGTAAAAGACACCAATAGTAAAGGTCGTATTGAAAAAAAAGCTTACTTCACATACTCTTTTATTCTTGTTCATTTTATTGAGTGTCCGAAAGGTCTTTTCTGCTGTTTTTTTGGTCATGCTGCTGAAAAAGACAGCTATACTCAATGTCCTATTCAGAAAAATCTTGTTTGAAATATTCATTTCTTCCTGCAAATTTCATTCTGATGGTCAATAAGGGCATTTTTGCTGGTTTTGGGGTCAGGTCACTGTAAGGCCCCGTTCACACGGCTTATTCAAGCCGGAATTGCGAGCCGGATTGCGCTCGCAATTCCGGCTTGAATAAGGGGCGGGGCAGGGGGCGGGGCAGGGGCACGGCGCGCCGGCCCCATAAACTTCCATTAACCACGGCGCGTATTGCGCCTGGATAATGTGCAGGTCACTTTCTCCCCGTCCAGCGGATTCGCCGAGCGGGGAGGAGCGACGGTATCCACTGTTCTCTATGAGAACAGTGGATTACCGTAATTACTAGGACGGATTGGCGCCGTACTGCAGCGCAAATCCGGCGTGGAGTACGGCGCCAATCCGCGCCCAAATAAGCCATGTGAACACGGCCTAAAAGACACGAATAGTAAAGATCATATTGAAAAATAGTTTATTTCACATACTTTATTATTTCACTCATTACAAATTTCCCAAGCCTCAAGGCAATCGAAATGAACAGCGGTTACTGGGGGACCACCCTCCTTGATCCACGTTACAAATAAAAAAAATTCCTTCCACCCATATAAATTGACAGTAAAATGCAGGAATTTGAGACAGGGCTCATTGACCAACTGGGGATATCTATTGCATTTTCTTCACATTCTAATGTCATGGTGGAACAATGTCAGTAAGGTTACAGCAGTAGAATGGCAAAAAGCCGTAGCAGCAGCATCAGCATTGACAAAAATCTTGTTAGAAATACTCATTTTTTCGCGTGAATTTTATAATGAGTGTCCATAACTGCATCTGTGCTGGTTTTGTGGTCATGATGTGGTAAAAGACAGCAATAGTCAATGTCCTATTCACTAAAATATTGGTTCAAATACTTATTTCTTCTTGCAAATTTTATTCTGAGGGTCCATAACGGAATCTGTGCTGGTTTTGGGTTCATTCTGCGGTAAAAGACAACAATAGTCAATGTCCTACACACTAAAATATTGGTTCAAATACTTATTTCTTCTTGCAAATTTTATTCTGAGGGTCCATAAGGGCATCTGTGCGGCTTTTGGGGTCACACCACTGTAAAAGACACCAATAGTAAAGGTCGTACTGAAAAAAAGCTTATTTCACACGCATCAAGGCAATCAAAATAAATAGCAGTTACTAGGTGGCCACCCTCCTTGATCCACGTTACAAATCAAAAGTCAGCAATTTCTTTGCACCCACACAAACTGACAGTAGAATGCAGGAATTTGAGACGGGGCTCATTGACCAACTGGAGACATCTATTGCGTTTTTCTTGATGCTCTAATATCATGGTGGAACAACGTCAGCAACGTTATGGCAGTAGAATGGCAAATAGCCGTAGCAAACAGCAGCAAACGGAAAAAATCTTGTTTGAAATAGTCCATTTCTTTTTGCAAATTTTATTCTGAGGGTCCATAAGGCATTTGTGCTGCTTTGTGGTCATGCTGTGGGTAAAGGACGCGATATTCAATGTCCTATTTACTAAAATATTGTTTCAAACACTTATTTCTTCTTGCAAAAATTTTTTTTGAAGGGTCCATAAGGGTATCTCTGCTGGTTTTGGGGTCATGCTGTGGTAAAAGAGCGATAGTTAATGTTCTTTTAAAAAAAATCTTGTTTGAAATAGTCCATTTCTTCTCACAAATTTTATAATGAGTGTCCATAAGGGCATCTGTGCTGGTTTTGTGGTCATGTTGCGGTAAAGGACAGCAATAGTCAATGTCCTATTCACTAAAATATTGGTTTAAATACTTATTATTTCTTGCAAATTTTATTCTGAGGGTACATAAGGGCATCTGTGCTGGTTTTGGGGTCGTGCCGTGTTAAAAGACAGCAATAATCAATGTCCTATTCACTAAAATATTGGTTCAAATGCTTATTTCTGCTTGTAAATTTTATTCTGAGGGTCTATAAGGGCATCTGTGCTGGTTTTGTGGTCATCCTCTGGTAAAAGACAGCAATAATCAATGTCCTATTCACTAAAATATTAGCAAAGCATATATAAAAGATTTAGTCAGCTCACCAATATAAGATGTTCTTTAAGTACATGGATTTTGTAGCTTGCATAGCACGAAGACTCCCAGTCAACTTCAGCTCAGGAGAACAGCAGGAAACAACTTTTAAACGGTATACTCCAGCTTGCTGAACGTAGCAAAATTAGATGGCTTACAGCTATTCTTTAAAACATAGAAATTTATTAATACTCCATTAAAACATAATGGTATAGGGTAAGGAGGTTGCGATACAATACCAGTGCAAAGAACTGCACGACGCGTTTCGACTATTGCACCCACACAAACTGACAGTAGAATGCAGGAATTTGAGACGGGGCTCATTGACCAACTGGAGACATCTATTGCGTCTTCTTGATGCTCTAATATCATGGTGGAACAACGTCAGCAACGTTATGGCAGTAGAATGGCAAATAGCCGTAGCAGCAGCAGCATCGGAAAAAATCTTGTTTGAAATAGTCCATTTCTTTTTGCAAATTTTTATTCTGAGGGTCCATAAGGGCATTTGTGCTGGCTTTGTGGTCATGCTGTGGTAAAGGACAGCGATATTCAATGTCCTATTTACTAAAATATTGGTTCAAACACTTATTTCTTCTTGCAAATTTTATTTGAAGGGTCCATAAGGGTATCTCTGCTGGTTTTGGGGTCATGCTGTGGTAAAAGAGCGATAGTTAATGTTCTTTTAAAAAAAATCTTGTTTGAAATAGTCCATTTCTTCTCACAAATTTTATAATGAGTGTCCATAAGGGCATCTGTGCTGGTTTTGTGGTCATGTTGCGGTAAAGGACAGCAATAGTCAATGTCCTATTCACTAAAATATTGGTTTAAATACTTATTATTTCTTGCAAATTTTATTCTGAGGGTACATAAGGGCATCTGTGCTGGTTTTGGGGTCGTGCCGTGTTAAAAGACAGCAATAATCAATGTCCTATTCACTAAAATATTGGTTCAAATGCTTATTTCTGCTTGTAAATTTTATTCTGAGGGTCTATAAGGGCATCTGTGCTGGTTTTGTGGTCATCCTCTGGTAAAAGACAGCAATAATCAATGTCCTATTCACTAAAATTTAGCAAAGCATATATAAAAGATTTAGTCAGCTCACCTTTTATAAATTTCTTTAAGTACATGGATTTTGTAGCTTGCATAGCACGAAGACTCCCAGTCAACTCAGCTCAGAGAACAGCGGGAAACAACTTTTAAACGGTATACTCCAGTTTTGCTGAACGAAAGCAAAATTAGATGGCTTACAGCTATTCTTTAAAAACATAGAAATTATTAATACTCCATTAAAACATAATGGTATAGGGTAAGGAGGTTGCGATACAATACCAGTGCAAAGAACTGCACGACGCGTTTCGACTATTGCATAGTCTTAATCATTGTGCCCATAGCTTACTCTGTGAGACTAACACCTTATATAGGTGTGTCTTCTCAGAGTTAACTCTTTCAATTACCATTATATGATGATGAATACATTTAAATTTTATACATTTAAACACAAGTTTTAAAAACAATAAAAGAAAAAAAATTATGTATAGACAAGTTCCATACATATAATACACTTAGGGCCACATGTATGAATCCCAACGGGTCGGCCGGGGGCACCTTTCCGGGAGTTTTCTGCAGAATCGCCCCCTGATTTATGTCAGGGCCGGCCGCTCATAAAATACAATGTAAAGTTCCCCCCGCGCCTCGACTGGTGTTTAGGCGCAGTCTGGGCCGAGGCGCAGTGCGGGCTGCGCCTAGGATTCGGCGCCGGAGGTAGTGCACTCATACATGCGGGGAAAAGTCCGCCGCGCCTGGCCAGTGTGTTAGGCGCAGTGCGGGGACCGAGGCGCAGTGCGGCGCTGCGCTTATGATTTGCCGCCGAAGGTAGCGCACTAAACATACATCGGGGAAAAAGTTCCCTGTGCCCGCCAGGTGTGTGGGGCACAAATGCGGGGACATGGGCGCAGATGCGGGATTTTGGCGCCGGCGGGACTGGGCGCCGAAAAACAGTTCCGATGCGAGACAGGCTGGAAAACAGCGAGAAATCATTCCACATGTCGGGGGCGGAGTATGAATCAAAATCCGCCTTTATAAAGTGTTAAACATTCTCTGGAAAAGACTAAACCTAAAAAAAAACAAAAACAAAATCACTTTTTTTCCAATATCCTAATTCAAGAATAGGAAAATGGAAATTGCCGGAAATACAGTAATTCAAAATCAGAAAGCTATTCTGATTGGTCGGCATAAACCGGCCAATCAGAATAGGAGCGACAGTGAACCATTGAAACCTATGGGAAGTTTAGACCAATCAGAATCCACGGCGGATAGTTCAAAATACAGTAAAATCGTGAAAAGAGCTGATTGGTTAAGCTACCGGGACTTGGCTAGCTCAGCCAATCAAATAAGGACGACAGAGACCCATTCTAGCCAAATGGAGAAGTATTGCCCAAATCAGAATAGGAGCGACAAAGACCCATTCAAGTCTATGGAGAAGTTTAGACCAATCAGAATCCACGGCGGGATAATTCAAAATACAGTAAAAAGACAGAAAAGAGCTAAATTGGCTGAGCTAGCGGCGGCTTGTCTATCCCAGCCAATCAGAGCCCCGAGCTACTTCTCCCATTATAGTCTATGGAGAATGGCGCACTGAAATCTCGACTCTCAGCACCGTGCAGCATGAAGTATTAATCAAAAAATCATTTTTATTAAGTGTCAAACATTACGGGATAAAGAGCAGAACCCTTCTTTACAAAAAAGCAGTTAAAAACCCGAACAAACGCGTTTTGTCGCCGAGACCGGCGCTACATGGGGAATTGCAATAGAGAGAAATCGCCGGAAATACAGTAATTCAAATTGTTTAAGCTATTCTCATTGGTCGGCAGAAGCCAGCCAATCAGAATAGGAGCTACAAAGACCCCTTATATCCAATGGAGAAGATTGGACCAATCAGAATAGGAGCGACAGTGGCCCAATTCTAACCTATGAAGGAGTATTAACCAATCAGAATAAGGAGCGACAAAGTCCCATTATATCCTAGGGAGAAGTTTGGACCAATCAAAATCAAAGGCGGGACAGTTCAATATACAGTAAAAAGACAGAAAAGAGCTAGATTGGCATGAGCTACGGGTGCTTGTGTATCCCAGCCAATCAGAGCGCGAGCAACTTCTCCCATTATAGTCTATGGAGAGATGGGCGCACTGAAATCTCGACTCTCAGCGCCGTGCGGCATGACGTATTAATCAAAAAATGATTTTTATTAAGTGTCAAACATTATCAGATTAAAGAGCAGAACCCTTCTTTACAAATAAAAGCAGTTTAAAAACCGAAAAAACGCGTTTGTCGCCGAGACCGGCGCTACCTAGGGAATTGCAATAGACAGAATTGTCGGGAAATACAGTAATTCAACTTGTTTAAGCTATTCTCATTGGTCGGCAGAAGCCAGCCAATCAGTATAGGAGCGACAAAGACCCATTATTTCCTATGGAGAAGTTTTGACCAATCAGAATAGGAGCGACAGTGGCCCATTCTAACCTATGAAGGAGTATTAACCAATCAAATAGGAGCGAAAAAATCCCATTATATCCTATGGAGAAGTTTGGACCAATCAAAATTAAAGGCGGGACAGTTCAAAATACAGTAAAAATGCAGAAACGAGCTGATTGGTTGAAGCGGCGGGGGCTCGTCCACCTTAGCCAATCAGAGCGTGAGCTACTATCTCATAGAGTTCTAGGGGGAAAAAAAATTGTGAGCTCGCTCTGAGATAGGATAAGTTAAAAGATGCGCCGTTTTTTGGACCAATGGAGAGCGAGCGAACGCTCCTATGTGTTTTTTAATGCATTCTAAATAAAAATGAAAATGGCGGAAATCAAATTATAACACTACCCGATGTTGTCCCGATGTGTATATAAAGATGAATAATAATATGGGGGTAACGAAAAATAAATATTAAATTCAATAAAAATCATGTTTATTTTTTTATTTTCGTTACCAAGGATCAATTATGGGTGCAACGAAAAGAAAGAAAAAAAACATATTTTATTGATTTTTATATTTTTTTTTTGTTACCTCCATATTTTTCATTCGTTTTATATACACTCGGGACCACTTCTGTATGTTATAATTTGATTTCGGCCAAGTGCAGTTTTATTTCAGATTGCATTAGAAAACCCATAGGAGCGTCGCTCGCCTCTCCCATTGGTCCAAATAACGGCGCCTCTTTTAACTTAGCCAATCACAGAGCGCGCTCAAAAATTTCTTTTCCCCATAGAGAACTCTATGAGAAAGTAGCTCGCGCTCTGATTGGCTAAGCTGGACGAGCCCCCCCCGCTTCAACCAATCAGCTCGTTTTCTGCCTTTTTACTGTATTTTGAAAATGTCCCCCTTGAATTATGATTGGTCCACACTACTCCATAGGATATAATGGGACTTTGTCGCTCCTATTTTTGATTGGTTTAATACTCCTTCATAGGTTTGAATGGGCCACTGTCGCTCCTATTCTGAATGGTCCACACTTCTCCATAGGATATAATGGGACACTGTCGCTCCTATTCTGATTGGCTGGCTTCTGGCGACCAATGAGAATAATTTACACCATTTGAATTACTGTATTTCCCGGCCATTCTGTCTATTGCAATTCCCTATGTAGCGCCGGTCTCGGCGACAAAAGCGTTGTTAGTGATTTAGCTGATGTATTTTTAGAGAAGGTATCAGCGCTTGATCTGATAATGTTTGACACTTAATCCAAATGAATTTAGTTATTCATACTTGATGCCGCACGGCGCTGAGAGCAGAGATTTCAGTGCGCCCATCTCTCCATAGACTACAATGGGAGAAGTCGCTCGCGCTGTGATTGGCTGAGATAGCCAAGCCGCCGCGAGCTCAACCAATCAGCTCTTTTCTGTCTTTTTACTGTATTTTGAACTGTCCCGCCTTGGATTATGATTGGTCCACACTTCTCCATAGGATATAATGGGACTTTGTCGCCCCTATTCTGATGGTTAATAAATCCTTCATAGGTTAGAATGGCCACTGTCGCTCCTATTCTGATTGGTCCACACTTCTCCATAGGATATAATTGGACACTGTCGCTCCTATTCTGATTGCCTGTTTAGGCCGACCAATGAGAAAGGTTTCTAAATTTGAATCACTGTATTTCCCGGAAATTTTCCAATATCCGAATTGTTGATTTTGCGCCGTTCGAGATTTTTGGAAAGTGATTCGTTTTTAAAAAATGTTGTTTTTAGGTTTAAACCTTTTCTGACACTGTTTTTCCCCCCTTTTTAGAAAGGCGTTTTTTTTTGGGGAATCATACTCCTGCGCACGGGCGGGAGCCCCGAGATTTGTGTGCGACTTCTGAAAAGTTTTTCCCCTCGAATTTCGGTTCTTTTTCCCCCTTCGGCTCCGCCGGAGCATTTCGACCAGGTCTGCTTGTCCATTTGAGCCCCAGATTTCTGTTGCGGTTTTGGGGCGGTTTTTCACGCATGTTCCGTTCTTGCTTTCTTTTTGCCTCTTTTGGGAGCATTTAGACCAAAAAAAACAGGTCTGCCTGTCGGAGCGGCCGAGCGCTGCACGCGCCCGATTTTGGTGAGCCCGTTGGGCCCGCCCCGAGTTTTTACCCCCCCCTCCCCCCCCCCCGCGCCCCCGCCCCCCCCCCTCGCCCCCACCCCCCGGCCCCCTTTGCGGGGCCAGCTGAAAGTGGGAACCCCGCGCCTAAAAAACGCATCCCCGCGTGGGGGCAGCGGATTCGGGCTGGGAGCGCATATACGCCAGAAAACGGGCGAAAAGCCCTTTATTAATGTGGCCCTTATATTGATAAACAGACTGATTTTATTAAAAAACCCCCTGGGTTTCCGTGTGCCTAGAAAATATCCATTTTGCCTCTTTACTAGTAGTTTTTGCTTAGATTACCACCTCTAATTGATTGTTTTTACTTTTTTTAATTCTTGCCTTCATGTAAGTGGTTTTCCCATTGTGCTCCTCAATAAAAAAAGTTTTGCACGGCTGACATGCCAGGTTTTCCCTTCAGAATTTGTGTGATTCTGAAAAGTGCTGTCTTAGAATTTTCAGGTGTGAACTTGGCAACCAATAATTGCAAATTCATTTGACACTTTTTATAAATTAATTTTTAGTGTTACAGTTTATATATTGTAGAATTCGATACTTTTGTTTTGGGAGTTGAAAACAAAACTATATGTGTTCGGAAATTTTCAACTTTGCAAAAGTTTGACCACATTTATGGCTGCCTTGAATATGGAGCCAATTTTTCTTTTGGTCTTCATTGGTGGAGAGGAACAAGCTTGGAGAGAGAATTGATCCTATTGTAGGGCCTCTTTTTGGCACAAAGTTAAAGGGGTTGTCCGCTACAAAGAATGCTTTCAAATTGTAGGGAACACCAAAATAAAGAATTTTTCCAAAAATATTGATTGTTTCCTTTTGTTTTCCCCAAAGAGATACAAGTGAATTTTTTACCTCCAGCTATTTCAGTTCCCCATAACCGACCGTAAACAAAAATTTTCCCCGGGCTTTTGTTTAATGGATAACAAAGTGAATCATCACACAGAGGCAGTGTAGTCTGTCCTGGCTGCCAGACAGTAAAAAGCTTTATTTTTTTTCAAGTAAACACTCTATAAATTAGGGCTTTTTGTTTTGGGATCAGATAAGAAGTCCTGTGAGTAGTTTGAGAAGCTAATCTAATCTAATTAGCATCTGAAACGGAGCTGTACAAGCATGGAGCTTATGCAAATTAGTCTGAACCAGGAAGTGACAGAGAATTTCTTTCATGCATTCTTTGAAACCCTGTGGGGAGACAACTCCTTTAATGCCTTCACTAAGTATTAATGACAAATTCTGATGTCTATATGAAGCAGGCAGATGTTTTTATTATTATATTAAATTATTTTGGTGTATTGTGGTGAGTATTGTGTAGAAAAAGTAATTTGTTGTATTTTATCATCATAGCCTCTTTCTTTTAAACGTAATGTAACTTGTTTTTCTTGGTTGGAATATTCTGCTATACAAGTTGTATTTCTTTTTGTTCTAATATATTCTCCTAATGGTATATTATCTATTACATGTGGTGGATGACATGAAGTAGCTAATAACATCGAATTTTGTGCTGTTGGTTTGCGGTAAGGCACCACTGTAACAGTTTGATTAGCAGATATTGTAAGGGTTATATCAAGAAAGTCTATTTCACAAGCATGAAATTTATGAGTAAAATGTAAATTCATCTGATTTTTGTTAATGAAATGAATGAAATTATTGATATTCTGTTCTGAACCTTCCCATATCAGAAGGAGGTTGTCAATGACACGCCCATACCACCTGATATGGGAGAAATATGGATTGTTTTCTGAAATTAAGTATTGACTTTCCCAAATACACATATATATATTCGCTAGCGGAGGAGGCGAAAATTTCGCCCCATAGAGACCTTCTTGTTGTAAATAGGAATATTCCCATCAAACATAAAATAGTTGTGCTGCAAAAGAATTGTGTGGCAGTGATCAAAAATTCTTTGAGTCCATGTAATTGCTGTATTTATCTAAAAAGATTTTTAAAGCAGGTAATGACACCTCATGAATCATAGATGGATAAAAGCTTTCAACATCACAAGATAGCCATATGGTATATGTGTGCTGTTCTCCTCAGTTATAGGTATTGTTATTTCAATGTATGTTATTGCATCCCTTTCATCCATCAATCCATCCATCTATACTTTGATATTCACATATTGTTGGCTGAGCTGCCTTCTGCTGACCATTATTACTTGTGCTCCCTTGTCTTTGTTCATATAGTCTTTGTCAAAGGGGGTGGTGTTTTTTAGCCCAGCTGGGGTCACTTCCTGAAAGCTGCCATTTTAGCATCTTACGGTGACTGGACGCACATGTGTTGGCTAGCTGATGCATAATTTTCTGACAGCAGCCAGCGCAGCAGCAACTGGAGCAGCTAAACATCCAAACAACAACCAGCAGCAACAACTTCACAAGGTTTCTACAAGGAGAAGCTAGTCTGCAGAGACACACAGTTACTGTTGATCAGTTGATTATAGCTGTATTCAAGGTGAATAAACCAAGTTCTGTTTTCACATCACCGTGTTATTGCATCTAAATCTACTGAGGCTGTGTTTGCCTTGTGATCCTGTTCGCTCCACATTCTGGATACGCCAGGTAGGAAAGTCTCCTGTTCACTACACCAACAGCCAGTTACACCTTCATTCGCCTCATGTGGGACTGAAGTCAGAAATTACTTTAAGTGCCAAGACTACAGTCAGAAATCTCATAGCAACAAGCACATATGCATTATTACCTCTCCTTTGCGAGGACACCAGTCTTGAAAAAACCCCGCAATTCACTCAAATTACTCTGGATCCTTATTGGAGTTTCCCAAGAAGCTGTGCTACGTTTTTCATGCCCCAAATCAATAGGTGGCTTTCTTAAAGAGACAGTGCACCTTAAAATAAAATGGCCGAAAAACAGTTTTGTGCAATTCCCCTGTGCTGAAACACAGCAAAAAGGACAACCTGATACTGATGATTTGAGTGCAGGAAGCAGAACTCACACTTCCAGGCAGACCAAGTCTGTACGACCAAAACGTCACTCAAACCGACACTAAAGGTCATTAATAACCTATCACAGAGCAAAATATGAAGCTCTCTGATAAACCTGGAAGAGCGATGGGAACGAGTTACCTCCTTATGTTAGACCTTCAATCCTTCAAAGGTGATGACGAGAGGCTACACAGAAGCTGTTGCACGGCTGAAATAGAGACATTGAAAGATTATAAAGCAGTTGCTGGCAAAGTATACCAACTTCTTACAAAGACTCTATGTGTCGATGAAGACTTAAACAGTGAGCTGGAATAAGGCAGAAGCAGTGGAAAGGAAAGAGACGCCATGGTGTGGAGCTAAAGGTAAAAGAGGAAACTCCGTATCTTCAGTTTGCAAGAGACCAGATCACCACAGAGATTCAAAAAACTCATCTAACATTGTCACGGGCATTACAAATCTTCATGCTTTCTCTCAAGAAGCTCAGACCTGAGTGACAGAATATTAGAAGGCCGCATAGATGCAGAGCAATCCAAAATAAGACGTTGCCCTTGCAGAGAAAAGGAAGTAACGGCAGAAAGGAAAAGTGCAGAGCTTTCAGGCAGAAAGGAAAGATGCAGAAGTGAGGATCAGGGGCTTGAAAAAAAAGACAAACGTGAGAGCGAGCTCAGGCTGAAAGAGAAAGTGCAGAAGGCAGAGGCTCGAGATAAAGGGATTCTTAAAATGAGATGGAAGAGGAAATCCGCATGGGCCTCAAAAGTAAAGGTACTTGAGGCAAGCAATGAGCAAGGTCTCGATCAGTTTGCTTGGCCCACAGGAAACAAACATATTTCAGTTGATCGCACAGTGACTATGTGGAGCGAATAAAGTTATCTGCAGAGCCCCATTTTCTCTAATAGTTTCAAGGTTGACAACACTGAAACTCTCCCAAATCAGTTCTACCTGCAACTCTGGCGCCACCACAGACACCCGCACAAACTAATGATCTTCACCCAGATGTGCCTTCTCAAGGACAGGTCCTCACAGAGACAAAGGGGGGGGAAAATTTTTTGGCTACCAGGTATTATTTCTGGCCTAGTTCTCACAGCACGAGCAGCTGTCAATGGAACTTCCAGAGGCTAAACCACAGCTCAACCTGCAGCAACATCATTTACGGGGAACATCTCAACCTTCTACGCCATGGCAACCCATACGCCCAAGGGGTACACGAGTTGACACATCAACAAGCAGTGAGAAAGCAGATATTTCTGAGTTCGCTAGGTACATGGTTTGTCGGGAGACTGATTAACACCAGTCCTCTCAAAATTTGATGACCGTGCAGAGAGCTACCAGAGCCGGACAAGCAACCTTCAAAAGCCGCCATCGCCAACCTTAACCTAACCGCAGAGCAGGAGCTTGCTTTCATGTCAAATGGCTGGGCGCCCGGCTCTGCAAATCGCATCAAGAGCCATCAGAACCTGTCTATGTGGGGACAAGCAGAAGAAGGTCTTGCCGCTGCTGGCAAGACTTGAACGTACCTTTGGGCAGGCCGACGTGATAGAGAAAGCCCTATTCAAGAGACTGCAGAACTTCCAAAAGATTAATATCAGGAAGTCCAAACAAGCTCACAGGGCTTAAGTGATTGCTTATGAAATGGACTCGCTAAAAGAGACCCACGTCTGTCTGGGGCTATGCTATCTGGATACCGCCCATGGGTGAATCCAATTGTCGTAAAGCTGACTTACCACTTGCATAGAAAAAAGGTCGGGCAGCTCAGTCTCAATGATACAAAAGGACACATGATGTCACCCTTTCCACGTCATTCATTTTCTGCAGGTTCATCGATGAGGCAGGCCCAGATGAGGAATGACCCCAGTCTCGACTTCCTGAGCTCAACACCATCACACCTGGCATCCATCTTCAAGGTATGAGGGATAAACAGAAAAACTAGCAGACGACTTTAAGAACAGTGGTAGTGTTAGAAAAGACCAACCTGCCACCACCTTGCAGCACCCAGGGTAAAAAAAACACCACTACTAACTCGTTCAGGAGACAAGTCCTTCAACCGTGAAGTCCCATTCATAAAAAACCACACTCACTTAAACAAATGCAGAGGATTTAGGTTCCAAACCCATAAAGGAGCGCAAAGAAAATCCTCCACTGAGCTAGGGGATGTTTCAGTGCTGTGCCTTCACTGGAGCATATGGCTAGACTGTAAAATATGCCAATAGTGTGTGGGAGTGGCACAGCGACAGACATGGCCAAGCTAATGCACCAAACTCCACTCGCCAGCGAATCATCCACTGCAGTGACCAGTATTCCCATGCAAGCCATGGCGGGAAGCCCCAGAAACACGATGACATTGCCACACTTGTACCTTCTCATGCAGGTATGTGGAGGAGAGAGCAAAAGGACAAATGTTGTGCCAGAATATGTCTTATCAAGGTTTACCCAGAGAGAAACCAGAAAGGGCCATAATAAAGTACGCGATCATTGACGACCAAATGCAACCGGTCCCCTAGCCGGAACCCTAAATTCTTCAAAGCCCTTTGGGATCTATGGTCCCACAAAACCCTATACCTAAATACCTCGCTCAGGCAGCATAGAGACTGTGTGGAGAAGAGCACAGGGATTCATTGCTTCTCCTATCTATGGGTGATACAGAGATACCTACTACACTCAATCGAATGCAGACCATATCACCAATCATAGGATGAGATTCTACCCAGAGCTGCTTTTTCACAACCACACCTAAGCCACCTAGCCTGCGTATTCCACCTTTGGATTTGGATGCGAGATTCTTCTCCTGCTTGGCAGAGACAATCTAAGGGTCACAAGGTGCGGCCAACAGTCAAAGTTCATGACTTGCCCCATACACCCAGAGGGACTAGACTTGGGATGGGTTAATATAGGCATGTATGCTTAGACAACCAGGAATTGGAATCCTTTTAAGAACTTAGTGTGCAAGGGGACGTGGACGCACATCTTACATCAAGCGTGCCCTCATCAACTATGAGTGAAAGAAAAAACTCCCAGACGTCATACAGATGCCTGAAGTCAATCCATCCCCTTTGCTGACAACCTGGGAGGATCAGTGTTTCTCACAAACTAAAGATGACGATAAAGTTAGCCTTGTCAGTAGAAGACAGAGAATTGGTCAAGGATAATGGAAGTGAGTTCTCTAAGAATGAAATCCATCACTGGCTTTCTCCATTTACCCTTCGAGCTTGCAGGGGTAAGACTCCCAAATAACCCCGGGAACAAGCCCTTGTCAAGACTGTTAACTCTCACCAGTGTCACGGGTGTCCCGCAGCCAGGGGGTCAGGCTGCGGCGCACCCGTGTCTGCCCCGTCGACTCCCCGCCCCGTGACGAGTAGCAGCGCGGTCCGCAGGTCGGGACGTGGGGCAGTTTGCTGCCCCCGATGCGTGACCATTACCCTGCCGCGCTCTGTGTCCTCACGGCTCTCTGCCGGCCTGCCGTGCGTGGCGCGCCCCTAGGCGCGGCGCGGTACGTATCTGAAATTTAACAGGGCCAGCGCAGTCAGTAATTGCGTTGTTGCTGACCGCATGACCCTATTATAAGGTTTCGCCCTCGGCACTTCCTTGGGAACTCTTTAGTGCCTTACAGCCTTCTAAGAGAAAGCGTTCCGTATCGTTTCCTGTCTACCGTTGTACGAACATTTACGACCGTTCTTGACCACGAAACCTTCGCTGCTGTCCTGACTCCTGCCTGTCCCGACTACGCCTACGTCACACGATTTGGTACCACGCACTGCTTGGCTGCCAGCCGCAAGCAAGTCACGCAGTGGAAGCGACCTGGTAGTTCTCCGCCACAGCAATGTCCATCCACTTTGCGGCGGGCTCTGGTGAAAACCGGGCTCTATTAGATTCCGCTCCCTGGTACGGCTTACACCACCGCTGGCGGTGGTCCAGCGGATCCACTACCTGCATCCGTCACATCCAGCGTACCCTAAACACCCCCAAACTGAAACAAGAGAACACATTGTCACATTTATGGAGAGAATATTCCGGAACAACCATGCCGAACCGGGCTCCTCCTTAAAGAGGAACGAGGAGTGCTGGTATCTTACCCCCTTATTCGGAGTATACCATCCCAGAAACCTATCAAATTAGGTGTGTATTCGACTCAAGCGCCAATCCATCAAGGTGTATCTTTAATGATGTCCTCTCAAAGGTTCCCATCTGAACAAATAACTTAGTTGGAGTCTTGATGAGGTCTCAGAAAGAGTCTGTTGCCATCACAGCTGATATCGAAACAGATGTTTCACTGTTTCATAGTCAGAGAGGGACACGGAAATTTCCCTCAGGTTTCTGTGGTACAAGGACAATGACACCAGGATGGAGATGATGGAGTATACGCATGAGGGTGAATGTATTTGGGAACAGTCCTTCACCTGCCATAGAGACTTATGGCCTTCGCAGAACCGCGATAGGGAGGGAAAGTTGAGTATGGAACAGATGCCAGTGACCTTTGTAGAAAAAGGACTTCTACGTAGAACGATGGACTAAAATCATTACTACGAAGAGAGCTGCAATTGATTTACTCAAAAGGACTCAAAACATGTTGTATCGAGCTAAACTAGACTACACAAATCGCCTTCAAACAGGCCTGGGCCGTCATGAGAGCCTTTAAGTCAGATGTCATGCACTGGGTTCAAGGTACCACAACCTCGGACTGGGATAGTCCCACCCATTGCAAAGAAGCTTCAGGCTAATGTGGGATCTGTCAGCTGACTCCTTCGGCTTTCAAAGTAAGTTGTTGCAGACAAAACCTTTACATAACCCGTGGAGTCCTGTCAGTGGTGAATAGCTTATACGATCCACTGGGATTTGTAGTGCCCATTGCCATAAGTCCTGCCCCCACTTCACGTTACCCACGGGGTCTATGTGGAGCTCGACGGGCAGCTCAAACCGCCCCTCTTCCTACTTGTCAATAACTACGACCATGTTTGAAGTTGTAGTTTTATTAACAGTATGTAGGATGGTAAAACTGATGCAAACAAAAATGTACATTAGAATACCTATCGGCTGTTTGTAACAAAACCATAAAAAACAGTGTACAATGGTAGAAATTCAGTAAAACTTACATGGTGGACAACATGGCCCAGGTCTAATCTGAATAACAGCCCACAGAATAATTGTCATAAAACTACATACAAAATGTTCTAAACTGTACTAGCAGTGGTTATGAAGCTTAGATATAGCTAGGCATTTTCACGCCGACAGCTTCCAACTATGCTTCACAAAAGCAGAGATGAGTGGCTGATGTCTTCTCTGTGCAGACATGAGGTGAGAGAGTTTCTTCTACCCATAATGCAAAGAACTTCCATCTTTTAAGTCAGGAAAAATATAAACATTTGTGAAACCTTACAAACAAAGGCCACAAGTGGCACAAAGGCCATTAATTATTTAAATAATGCCAAGTAAACATGTCTATGAGGGAGCGCACTCCACAGGCCTGGCGGTCAATTGATACCCTAACAGAGTCCTTCAGAAGAAAACCAGTATATGAGTTCAGACTGTCTGAGGAACCAGTTTAGTCGTCGTTCTGCCTATAATGTACCATTGACTCTTACTTTGCGTATGCTTCTGTCTTCGCTGGAGTGTTGTTGGTGACTAAGTTCTACGAGGCCATTCGTTTCTTATGTGATTTGACAGTTTCTATAAGAAACGAAATTCACCAAATTGTTGAGGTTAGGGTTTGTGGTTTGCCACTTATTCCTTGGTTGTAGAGTGGAGATGTACTGTTTCCTTCCACTTGTCCAAAAGGTTATTCAGCAGGCCTTTGAAATTGTTCTTCATTGACGTTTGTAAAGTCTTTTAGATGTGAATTCTCCTCCTTTTCCCCCTTCTTTTCTTTTCCCATGCAGGATGGATTAACAATGCCAGTCTTCTGAGTAAGCAGCATTAGCAAGGAGCTTAAGGGATCGCTGGATCTTTTGGATCACTTGAAATGGGTTAAAGGTCTGGGCATTAATGGATGGCTGAAACCTTCTTGCTAGAAAAGGTAGTTAAAGCACTCATTGATGCGGGCCTTGCTGTACCAACTTACATGATGGATAGAGTCCAGGAATTTTTCTGTGCATATCCCTATGCATTCTCGTCCACAAGCTCTCACCCATATGAGATGAGTTGCCGGCAGATGAACGTCCAAGTAAAACCTTGCTCACTTAGATTTCTTTCGACACGTGAGTGTATCCAAGTGTTTGTATGAGTATTTGTTAGGTTCTTTAGCTGCCTCTAACAAAGTTAGTGCCTCTGTCAGAACAATGTGTTTCACTGGTCCTCGATGGCCCATGTGAGCTGACCATAAGAGCGTGTTTGAAGATTGAACCTATCCATAGATTCAAATTACCTCTATATGACAGCTCGGTGGACGTATACAAGTAAAAGAATCATGGCGCCACCGTTTGTAATTGGGATTGGACTCCTTCTGGTGTATCGAGAAAACTATGGCACAGGAACAAATACATCTAGAGACACCACGTGGTAAAGGGAGATCTGTTCTAATCCCTGGTTCTCAGATGGAAGATGGTGGCCATCTTTGCTGATGTTGGACAAATACCTCGCATTTTTCAGAAGGTAGACATAATTGAAATAATATTTACTACGCATCTTTATTTTTGGTTGTATTTACAATAGTGTGTTCATTTTGGGAATACTTTTTGTTGATTTAGAGATAGATTGCTCCAACTATTCCAGTCCAGCAAGCTAGCGTAAGCCCCTTTCGAGAGAAAACAGCTCGCCCCCTGGCCTACTGATGTTTTACCTCATTGTGAGAATGTTGTAAAGAAGAAGATATGATGATGACCGGACTTACCATAGGGATGTTTTTCAGCAATGTCTATTTCGGCTTTCTTGAGCGACGCGCACACGCACACACTCTCTAGATAGTAGTTGTCTCCATCAAGAACGGATCCCAGTTTCTTTAAAAAGATACGTGTTTGGATAGGTCTCTGATTAATGATGCATCTCGATTTTCTCTTGGCATAGACTTCTTGTTGCACAGGTTCCGAATGATCATACTCTTAGGACGATCAAGTTCACTCACTGTGTAGACAATTTTTACTAGTGGTGCCATCCAGAGAGAGAGTCATTGGTCTCGCGTAGTATAAGGCTATTTTTGAAAAGATGACGTGCTATGTGGGTTCAAGCTAGGCCGGAGATCGGCCTCCGCAACTCAAGCTGCCATTCTCCAGGTAGAGAATCTACAGATAAACTGTGACGACAGAGTTCTGCGCTTGTAACTTCTGTATTGCAAAGGTTGACACCTGGGACGGATTTCAGTATCTGTGTCTACATCCTCTAGTTCAAATTTCTCACGTTTGTGGTGTTGTGCTATGAGTTGTTAAAGAAGTTCGCAGACCTCGTAAACAGTTGTATCTTTTAGATGGTCAACAGCTGTTGATCTAGTTGCTTGGTCTGCAGGATTATTGGTCTTAGGGTACAAAATGCCATTGTTTTGGAAGGTAACCTTCTGATTCGTAACACCCTGTTGTTGACATAAACATAAAAAACGCCTTGGTTTCATTGTATATATAGCCCAGGACTACTTTGGGGGCCATCTGTGTAAAATTCATACATTTTTTATTTCCATGTTCAGTTCTGTCGTGGTCAGTTCGGGCAAGCTCAATGCTAATTACTTGCAGCAAAGGTTCTAGTCAGGGTATTGTGTGTTTCAGGGAGTGGTGATAAGTTTTGTTTTGCCCATGAACGAATCCATGTGGAATGTCCTTTGACAGTATTGTCTTTCAGATAAGCTACAGCAGGCAATAAGCTTTGACAGAAGCATCAGAAAACACACAGCGTTTTTGTATTTGTATTTCGGTGGATGGAACAGGTACATATGAAACGTGTGACACGAAGACTAGATAAGAGTAGTTAGAGAGTTCTTCCAATTGTATCCACTGTTCTTTTATTTCATAGGGATTGGATCGTCACAGTCTAAAGTAATCACGGGTTAGTCTCTGAGTTATTGCTTTACCTTGAATAGTGGACAGGAGAGCAGCAAATTCCCTAAAGGGTCATAACAAGCTGTTTTATGGCAGACAAGATCCTCTTCGGATAAAATCGGTTTTTCTTCCTTTGCTTTACTTGCAAAAGTAAAGGTGTCAGACTGTAAATCCCAGGAAGTCCTAGACTATGTTGTCATAGGGAAGAGTGTCAGTACTCAATCTAAATTCTTTTAAGTCATTCCGGAATAGTCAGTGTTGGAAAGGCTTCCAATAATTCTTTACTGTTTTGGATGCAATTTTATGAAGTCTTAAGTTTGAATTGGCAAGCATTTCTTGGGCTCTCTTGAGAAGGAGATGATTGCATCCTATTTGGGGTAGTGATTTTAAAACAGTCATCAACATAAAAATCTTTTTCTACAAAGTGTATACATCTGATCCACTCTTTCTCACCCTCCTTGCGGAATGTTTGAGCCCATAAAGGCTTCACTGCAGGTTGAAGGCTGTTACACAAAGATATGTACCCGCATGCGATACTCTATGGGATCTTTGGAAGGATCATTGTCTCTGAACCAGAAGAATCTTAAAAAGTTTTTGTGTTCTTCTTTGACCAGGAAGCAGTGAAACATCTGTTGGTTGTCAGCATAACGCAACAGAGTCCTTTAGAAAGCAAAGAAGTACTCCAAGGTGTCGGTTGTTCAGTGTCTGGCCCTGACAGAAGGACATGTTTAATGACACCCACCATCGTGCTTGGCACTGGAGTCGAACACTACTCTTATTTGACCTGGTTTCTTGGGTGGTGTACTCGAATATGGCAAATACCCTGCACTCATAAGAGTCTTTTTAAAGTAGGAGCTATCTCTGCATGACCATTTCAAAAATCTTCTCCATGAATGTAAAAAGTAGGTCTTTATATCTGGTTTTCTCTGAAAAATTACTGTGAGAGAAATGAAGGTTTGTAAAACTTGTTCTCTGTTGTTAGGTAAGGGTGTGGTGTGGTCTCACAGTCCTGAAGGAGAAGAGGAGGAATACCAATGATTGGAATTGTCTTTGGTATTCCTTGCTCCAATCTCTTGTTAGGAATAAGTCTATTTCAAATGACATTTGCCACCTGATTGTCCTCTTTAGTTCTCTGGAAAACTGTGCATCCCAAATGGTCTTGGTCACTGTTAGAGATGGGCGAATTTCCCGAAATTCCGTTCGTTCACTTCGCCGGATTTCTCGGCTAAAAAAAAACTTAGTTCCGAATTACTTCGGGACGATTCACGTTAAAAAACAGCTATTTCTAGCTGCACAGAGATGCAACGGTGCTGTAGAACGTTGTGCTATGCTTAAATATGCAGAGGGAGCTTGGTTTGGTCTTCATACCAATGTTGTGTTTTAGTATATGACACGAGATGACTGCTGCAGGATCTTAGAATCGTTCATTATAAAATTCCTGGGGCACTTAAGAGGGCAAATACTGGACCAAAAAATGAAGAGGGAATGTAGCCTGATAAAGTCATGCAGCGACAGCTGAAAAAATAAAACGGGGGCTCAAGGTGGCAAAATCAGTGACAGAGTGTGGAGTGATGGCGGCAGCACAGCCAGCAGCATGAGGTCAGAAGTGGCACAATGTCATTCTGTAAGTGGCTAAAACAGGAGATTTCCACAGAGGTGGCACAATGACACAGTGTGTAGGTTACGAGCAGCAGCCACAGCAGCAGCATGCGGTCAGACAGTGGCACAATGACAGTGTGTAGGTTACGGGCAGCAGCCACAGCAGCAGCATGATGTCAGGACAGTGGCACAATTGACACAGTGTGTAGGTCACGGCTGCAGCCACAGAGCAGCCCTAGAGGTCAGACAGTGGGCACATTGAACTGAGCTGTGTAGGTCACGGGCATCAGCCCAGCAGGCCGCCTGAGGTCAGACAGTGGCACAATGACAGTGTGTAGGTCTCGGCAGCACCACAGCAGCAGCATGGGTCAGACAGTGGCACAATGACACTGGAGGTGGAAAAACGAGTAGCCCAAAAAGGGGGGACAATGACACAGTGTGGAGGTCACGGCAGCAGCCACAGCAGCAGATGAGGTAGACGGGGCAAAATGAACAGGTGTAGGTCCGGCCCCAGCCAAACAGCAGCAGCATGAGGTAGACGGTGGCAAAAGCCAGTTGTAGGTCACGGCAGCAGCCACGCAGCAGGGGTCAGACAGTGGCCAATGCACAGTGTGAGGTTCCCGGCACTGCCACGCAGCAGCATGAGGTCGGGACGTGGACAATGAACAGTGTGTGGTCACGGCAGCAGCCACAGCAGAGCATGAGGTAGACAGTGGCACAAGGGGAAAAGTTTTTAGGTCACGGCTAGCCAAGCGAGCATGAGGTAGACAGGGCCTGACAATTGTAGGTAGGCAGAGCCACAGCAGCAGCATGAGGTCAGACAGGGGAAATGACACAGTGTGTAGGTCACGGAAAAGAGCCAAGCAGCGCATGAGGTCAGAAAAATGGCCAATACATTCGGAGGTGGCAAAACGGGAAATAGGCCACGAGGGGGACAAGACACAGGTGTAGGTCACGGAGCACCCCCACGGCAGCATGAGGTAGCAGTGGCACAATGAAAGTGTGGGGGGGTCCGGCACAGCCACGCAGCAGCTGAGGTCAGACAGTGGCAAATGACAAGTGTGTAGGTCGGCAGCACCCCACAGCAGCAGTTTTGGGGTCAGCAGTGGAAAATAAAAACGGGTTGGAAAACGGAGAGCCCCACAGAGTGGGCAAGAAAACCCA
>JAODAL010038014.1:20000-39709 GCA_025379985.1 Phyllomedusa bahiana | reverse complement strand
GAAAAAAAAAGGGAAAATTTAAGGATTTCTCAAAAATTGCAACATATGTGGAGTTTACTATCCCTTGAGAATATAAAATAATCTGCATTAAGAATTGCATGTGTCACTCCAACCTAATGATCTCGGTTTCCAGTATCACCAGTCTGGTAAATGAAAATTGATTGACACAGGATCTGAAAAAAGAGGACAGATTTGTCTCTCCAATCCAATCTTATTTATTTCATTATAGCTTCTTTCCATCCTTATATTTTTTTTATTGTTCTGTTTAGTGTGGACCATATTCAGAATCCTCTGAGTTCTGCACAGCACCCGGACCTCCAGAAAGATGCAAAATACCGTTGGTGATATGTAAGAGTGCAAATTGTGTGCTAGCAAGCTGGGAGGTGAGTTAAGAGTGACTTTCTTCTTTTAGTTATGAGTTATAAGTTTTTAAACTCTTTTACACAGGTAGATTTTGTTTGTAGTATTAGGTTCCAATCTGCAGACTGGAAGCTTGTAAATCTTAGTTTAATTCTGTTTCTGGTCAATGTAAATCTTTTGGTCTGACTAGGTTTACGTCTACTTGTTTGGGACCAGGTAATTTAATGTTCAAGAACCGCTTGGTGTTCTAGGCATACTCTGAAATTATATTATCTATATAGAGCACAGTCTTATAGCCACGTGTGTGAAGATAGATATGCACATATGATAAGATAGATAGATATACATAAATACATATATATATAGATATATATATATATATATATATATATATATATATAATATATATATATTATATATATGATATATATGTGTGTGTGTGTGGGTGCCACATGGACACACACACTTCTCCCATCTCTCTAAGCTACTGTAGCCACTTCGCTTGTAGAAGTTGACAGGTTGCTCCAAAAGTCTCCTTGTGACTTCGGAAATCATAGTCTCATCAACTGGAAAATGCTTGTGCTTCAAAAATAACTTCATTGTTGGAAAGAAGTGGAAATCTGATGATGTGAGGGCTGGTGAATAAGGGGGATGCAGTAGAATTTCCAAGCCAAAGGAGCATGCTTCCATTTGGGTAACATGTGAGTTGTGAACTGGTGCGTTGTCTTGCAGAAGGCGGACACCTTTGGTGAGCATGCCATGTCTCTTGGTTTTGATGGCCTCCTGTGATTTCTGCAGCAGTGAAGCATAGTATAGCCCAGTGATCATGGTGCCCTTTGCTAGGAAATCCATCAATACTACTCCTTGCTGGTCCCAAAGTACCGTGAGCATGACCTTGCCTGACGAGGGGTGGGCGCGTGCCTTCTTTGGAGGCAGGGAGTCATGATGCTTCCATTGCATCTAGAAAAAGAGTAGGTTGCACTCCAACATTCAAAAATACTCTTTTTTACAGAACTTTAATTATTCCAATGACAATATAAAAAACCGACTTCATATACAATGATCCTTGTCACGTATTTATCAAAAAAGATTCTAATAACACAGACGTTTCGATCTACATTAGATCTTTTTCAATAGAATCTCCATTCTTTAACTATCATTCATCTTTCTTATTCTTATGGTATATCCTTAACGGACCATCACACGTGTACGCCCCTCATATATATGAGGGGCATACATTAACGATTTCCCCTGACCCACTCCTATGTAACACAGGATGCTGAAATTGCACATGTGTAATGATATAAGTCTGTATAAGCTACGTGCCAATTTGCAACTATGTGTGTGTGTGTATATATATATATTATATATATATATTTATATATATATTTTTTTAATTTTTATTTTTAATATGTAAACATTATAGTGGTGTCTTTATCCTTTTCTCTCTCTTTCTCTCCACATCATGACACATAATCATCACCAGAAAGAGACAAAATAAAGCCATCGTGCTGTTACTGAATATAAACATTATACCAACACCACCTTATCGGGTGGATCTCTAAATATAATTCCTTTCTGTGGGGTCTATACGTTCAGCACAACAGGCTCTATTCATACTGAATGTTAGGACATACAGTTAGGTGAGAGGAGTGCACGGCTAAGATGGAAGCGGGCCACATTCTAAATCCCATTTTCCCAAAAAAAAAAAAAAAAAAATTTAGGCTAAATTTCCCTAACACTAAATGCACACTTTTGGGATGTCAAAAAAAAAAGCTCTCAACAATTCCCTTTCTTGTCTTCTGCTGTATTTTGTGTGAGAGTTTGCTTCTTGCAGTCACAACAGTGCGCACCAGTGTCTATCCATATTGCAAATCGAGGCGCGGACTAAATATTTTTTCTTGGACTGACCTAAGGTAGAGTCCCGTACTCTACACATTGTTATTTTCTTTGTACGGAACATGTTTCCTACTTCCAAATATAAACCCCTATTACAGATTTTATTGGAAATCAATGTATTCAAATATTTTGTTTGAAGAAAAGGGGTTAAAACAAATTTTTCCAAAGAGACAAAAAAACGGGGGTGAATTTCCATTTTTCCCCCTGTAGCAATGTTTTTGCAAGTGTTTGAAAATCTCTAGGGGACAGTGCCTCCTCATCCCTACACATAAATTGAGCAGGAATTCTGCTTTTTTGAGGTCTATTGTCCGGGCCATAAACTCCTGCCACCCACTTCAAGGCGAGTAAAACGGGAATTTTCCCCCCGAATGAAGTTTTTGGAAGGGGTTTTTGGGCAAAAGACTAGGGTCCTGATTTTTTCCCGATTCTCATGGGAAAAAAATGAGTTCAAAAGTAATTTACAGGGAAATGCAGTGGGCAGATCCTCCCGGTGGCCTGATGCTTCACAGGCTCGAGAAAAAACCTTTCTCCCTTAATTTTTTTTTTGGTGTGGGCCTGTGGGTTTGCCTATTGCCCACGGGGCTAAGCGGGGCAGCCCACGGGCCTACACATAGTTTTGGGTAAATTGATCCCATGCACGGGTTTGTCTCGGGCTTGTTTTCCACCTTTTTTAAAAGGCCATTTTTTTTTGGTTTTTTTGATCCCTTTTGGGAAATCTTTTTACAGTTTTTTTTCCTGTTTGTTTTTTGGGCCTTCTGATAGGGCTGAAAAATAATGTCATCTTTTTTTTCAGGTTCCCCATATTTTAATGGAGCAGAAACACAAATATGGGTTTTTAGAGTGGGGCCGGGTGGAAGGATGTATGCAGGTTATCAAATCCCGGTTTTCATTTTAAAAAGCTATAAAGGCAGATTTTCTTGACCCCGGGCAACTACAAACTTTTTCGATCCAGGTATTAAAAATTTTAATGGTGACTTGTAATAGAAAGTTGTCACAATTGGAAGTATGATTGCACACGCTTTTCCTCTGCAGCGCTTAACATTGCGGCACGGGGAAGTTGGGGAGACACGCATTCATAAACAACACCAGCATCGCCCCGGGGGCAGTATCTACTGCAGTTTTGTAAGAGAAGAGCCCTGGAATTTTCCTTTATCTTCACCGTCAGAGTGCCTTGCTCTTCAGTGGAAGGAGCCATGCTGCAATGGTGCAGAGATCACTGGGTACACCATAGAGTTTTGGGGAAAACACAATTACAGTAATCTGTCACAAACTGTTTTCCACAAATCTGGTCCCTGACCGCACTTACAGGTATTGTCCTTTTATAGAAAAATGTGTATATCTGTATGCCTATAGGTGTAACAGCATGGTTTGTCATTTGGCACATCGCCCATAAACACAAAATGTTTTTGTGGTCTTTTAAAAAAAAAAAAATTAAAATTTTTGTAAAAATTTTAAATATTTTTATAAAAATTATAATATTATATAAAATATATATAATATATAAATATATATATATAAAATATATTTTTAATACACACACCCCACACCCCCCCAAAATTTTTGAAAAAAATTTTATCAATTTTAATAGGGAACAACACTGAAGATATGACACTTTGGTACAATGTAGAGTAGTAAGGATACAACTAGTAAAGGCGGTTTCTACACTGCGTGCCAAAAAGGGCCCGTCAAAAAAAGACGGAAATTTAAATTTTTGGGGACGGGCGATTTTTGGTGTGGATTTGCGCAAAAGCATACGTTTTTTCTGTTGGCCCCTTACAATTGAATGTACCAGAATCCTGCAGGAAATCCAGCGAAATATGTAACATATTGCATATTCCGTTTGGTTTTTAAAACCCAAAGGGTAAAAAATCTGGGGTTTTTAAAGGACTATAGCACATTTTTTTTTTATTGCTGCCTTGGTACACAGTGTCCCAATGGGAAATTCAGTTTTTTGAACCTCCCGGAAAATCCCATGAAAATTTTTGTGCTGTGTGGGGGCCAACCAACATTGAAAAATTTGATGTGCCCTCAAATAACCGACACACAGCCATCAATGTCAAAACCGCTGGCAACAAAAAGCGTAAAACCCCTTTAAGTGAGAATGGAAAAAATTTTTCTTGGGAAAAACTTTTTTGGGGGTTTTTTCCTCGTGCATCATGTTTAAAAAGGTTTTTCCTTCGGGGAAACAAACAATGCAGCCCAAAATTTAAATGGGGGCAAATGATCTGAGTCCGGGCAACTGACCCCCACCCCCTTAAACCCTCTGTAGCAATGCGGGCCCACACTCTACGTCTATTTTAAAAGGGGATATACTCAATTTCCCTTTTTCGACGATGGAAAGGCCGTTCTAAAAGGGGGGGCAACCATTTTTTTTAAAACCTCTGTAGGGGTTTTGGCCACCCGTGCTGGCTGGGTTTTAGAGAGCTTCAAAGGGGCAAAACCCAAATTTACACTATTATACAAGCTGAAACCTGAGTCAAAATTATTCGGGAGCAAAACCCAAATATGCATTTTTAACACCGTTGAAAGAAACAGGCACATTTAGAGGAGCAGAGAGTGCCCTTTATGAATTTCCTGTTGGGGTTTGCCCAAAAGAAATTTTTCGAGCGGGGCTGATTTGACTTTGCATCCCCCCACTGCGGGGAGGGTCGGGGGGAGGACCCCATACAGAAAAAACCCAGCATCAAGGGGGGTCCCCCCCAAATGCCATTTGGGGGTTTGAGTCGGGGGAAATTTAAAGACGGCGGGAAGACAATCCGCATGTACGGGTTTTTGTGCCTAAAGGTGGTTTTCCATCCCCAAAAACGTTGCGGGTTGTTTTTCCATAGGGATGATGGGCCAATTTTTTTCTCAAAACAGAACGGTACTTTTGGGATCATATTTTTTTTCCCAACCACACCCCCCTGGGGCGGGATTTTTCCAAAAAATTCTCCTTACGCATCCCCCTTTTCCCAAACCAAACCGGGTAAAATTTTTAACTTATCAAAAGGCAGCTATTTATTTCAAAATGCAATACCAAATATGAGCTTTAAAATTTGCAAAAAAATTATCCCTATTGAAATTTTCAATTTTTAGTTCATGGTAACCTTAAGTCCAAATGAACCCGTATTCCTCCAGCGGCATCTTCCTCTGAGCACCAGGGTGCTTGAGAAAGGGGAGGTCCTACTTGAAACATTGCACATTCGGGTGCTCCCCCGATCGGGGTCTCCACAATTGTTTGGCCCCAAAAGGAAAGAACATAATTTTTATGCACTTTTAAAATGCCCCTTTTAAAATATTTTTATTGAAAATATGAAAAAATATACCTTTTTTTGAATAAAAACCTGCCCCCAAACCAACCTTTAGTTTTTTTTTTCGATTTTTCCCTCAACCCACACACCTTTGGCTACCCTTTTTTGGTTTGAAGCAGAAAACTTGATTCATCGGAATGGGCAACCCGTCCCAAAACTTTAAAAACTGTTGTTTTAAAAACCCCCGGTTGGGTTTTCCCCTTTTTTCAGTTTTGTCCTCCCATTCGGAAACCTTAGTACCGAGGGGTCCCCCTTCTCACATCAGGGGGCCCCCGGGTTTCCCCCCACACTCTCCACGCACTTTTTTTTTCCCGTTTTTGCAAAATTTTTCTACCCAGGGACATTTCCCCCACGGCAAAACAATGCAAATGGTTCACAAACTGCGCTCCTTCAGAAGTATTGGGCCAAACCCTTTTTCTAAAACCGGCCCAAAATGATTTTTTTGTTGCCGCTTCAAATTTCCCCCCTTTTGGGAACAAAAGACTGCAACAAGCAAAAATTGGTGCAGAAAAGCCAAACAAACCCCCTTTAATATACCCACCAAACCAACTCACTACACAAAACCTTTCCCCTCCTTTACAAACTCGCTCCCCAATTTTTTAAAAATTTGGAAGTGGTCATTTTTAAATTTGTAACGACGTGTTTTTTTCCCCATTTTGCCATTCGGGCTAAAATTAAACTTGCTTCTCTTTTTTAGGTAGAATTCGGGGGCCCATAAAAAAAGCTTTGGTGCGGCCCTTTTTAAAGCCATTTTTAATTAAAGCCAAAACAAAGCCGCCTCCACCCAATCCTCCACATCTGGAATGTGTGGTCTTCAGTCACCAGAGCCTTAAGTTAAAGTGGGGGGACGGGAACAAGAAAAAGCTTTACCCAACAGAAACATCACTTTAAAAACCTACAAATGGGGGGATAAACTCAACGGGTTTGTTGCTCATTATACGTGTTTAATGTTTTCTCCATTGCCCCCCCCCCATTTTTTTATTTTTCCCCATTAGTTGAAATCCCCCTTTTTGTGGTTACTGTTTAACAAAAAACTTTATTAGCCCCTTTAAAATTTTAAACATTTAATGGATAAACCCAAGGGTTTTAATTAATTTTGGGAAAAAAACCCCAGAAAAGTTTCCCCATTTTTTTCCCAGCTTGCTGGATTTGTCCCTTTTCCACCCAAAGGCTTTTCAAAGGTCCAAAAAAATTTTTTTCCTTTCCTTCTTAAAGGGAATGTTTTCATCAGAAAAATGATTTTAAACTCAAAAATTTTTTTTTTTATGTTAAGCCCCCATTTTTTAAAGTTTTTTTTGGGTTATGTTTTTTTAATTTTCCTTTATCCTTTCAAAATGTATTTAAAAATTCTTTTTTCCTGATTTTTTCATTTTAGCCTCTGGGCCAAATTTAACCCATTCTGACCCCACCCCCCCAAGTTCTGAGAAGAAATTTTCACAGTCTTCTCTTATTTCATTGCCCAGTAAAAGGGCAGGGTCAAACTAAAATGTGTAAAATTTAACAAAAAGGATCCACCATCACAATAGGAAATTTTTGGGCCCAAGCTCTCCTTTTCCCTGCAAAATTTGGCCTTCTTCCCCATCAAAAGAGAAATGCCTAGAAACCCTCTCCTATAGAATAAATTTGTGGACTGATCCAGCCCCACAGGCCCCTTTAAGTCCCATGGAAAACCCTTGGCCTGTAAAGTCGCCCCCTCTATAATGCCTTTAAAAAAAAGGGCGGGGGAAAAAAAGCAAAAGGAATATGGTCCCCCAAATTTTTTTTAAATTTTTTAAAACGGTTCCAAATTGGGGAAAAATTTCTAAAATTTCATAAAAAAAAAAACTGGCAAAAAGAAGGGGAAAATTAAAAATTAAAAATTTCAGTTTTTGGGGGTTTTAAAATTTAAAAAAAAAGGGGGAAACCGGGTTTTTTTCCCTTTAAAAAAAAAGGGGGAACCCAAAGGGGTTTTCCCAATTTTTTTTTAAAAAAGCCCAAAAGTTCCTTTGGCAAAAAAGTTTGGGCGGAAAAAAGAAAAAAAAAATTTTTTCAGCCCAAAGAAAAAAACCCCCCAAAGTAAACCCCCCGGGGGGGTGGTTTTTTCTTTAAAAAATTTGGGATGTAAGGTAAAATTTGGGAAAATTAAAGACTTTTTTTTTTGGTGTATTTTTTTTAACGACCCTACATGGCCCAAAGTCATACGTAAAAGGGTTTAAAAAGATTGTGAAAAAAACTACATAAAACTTCAAAAATTCAAGGGCGTACAATAAGAAAGGGGAAGGGGCCCTTTTTTCCCTGAACCCTAAAAGCTTTGCTACAACCAAATCTCTGCCAGCTGCATTAAAAGGTAGGTAGTAGTGATTTCACTGCTCTCTGGGCTCGGTTGAAGATCCCAAGGAGGAAAGTCGGGGAGCCCCAAAATTATAAGCATTTCTTTCCCTTTTTGGCCCATGTTAGGTCAGGATAATGGCTTTTATGTGTTTTGGGCTGCCCCCCCCTTGGCAAAATTAAAACCGGGTTTTTGGGGAAATTTTTCCCGAACGTCTCAAGCTGAACGAAAAAAAAATTTGGCATACATTTACCCCCCATTCTTTTCAATGGGAGAAACCCGTTTTGGCTGTACCCGCCCCTTCCCATTTAAAGGGAACACCCCTCTCTGTTCTGCAGGGAAAATTTCATGGGCCCTTTTCAAATAAAAGTGGCCCCAACCTCGGGAAAACCCACACCAATCAGACATTAGTGGTAAAGTCCTATAGATATGTCCTAAATGTCTGCAATGTGAGCACCACTTAAGTTTTTGGAATACTACAGTTCTGCCCTTTTAAAATAGGTATTGACACCTTTAATAATTTTCCTCTTCCATTTTAGCACCCCAAATTAAAAACAAAGATATCAATTTTTTGTGAAAATCTTGGAACGGCCCCCCAATGGGGGAGATTCAATTGTTTACATCCTTCAACTTACCAATGGGAGAAAATTTTTATCAAGGGGGGGATAACTTTTTTTGGGGGGCCCCTTTGTTTAGAAAATTTAAAAAAATTTTAAAACTATTGCTGCTCAAATCAAATAAAAAAAAAAAATACATACTCTCCTTCTTCCTTACCTGCAGCGCTATTTTTTTTGGTTCTAAACCGGGCTTTTTTCTTTCCCGGGCTTTAAGGGCCCAAAAAGGGGAAAAAACCCGCTGTAGCATTTACATTCCACTGCCCTTTCAAAACAAACATCCGGGAAAGGGGAACAGCTCCAAACGGTAATGTAAACAGTGGAAGGTGACCGCTGCAGTGGTGACATCCCAGGAAGGAAATAGAAGACCAGGTAGAGACTGCAGAAAGTAAGTTTTGCTTATTTTTTTTTATTTATTTTTTTTAATTAAAAAAACAACAATAAAAGGCAAATATGTAAATTTTTTCATTTACATTTTTTAAATTTTATCTAGTTTCTAAAATTGCAAAAAAAAAAAAAATGTATAAAAAAACTTTTTTTTTTGTTTTTTTTGGGGCCAAAAAAGGAAAAAAAAAAAAAAAAAAAAAAAGATTACAGTAGGGTTTATCCTTTTTGCCGTCCAACTTTTCCCCACGGCCCCGGTTTTTCGGCCTTTTTTTAACGGTTTTTCCCGTTTGCAAAAAAGTCTGAAAAAAAAATTCCCCCAAACTAAAACACCGGGGGCCGCTATGGGAAAATCCGTGCAGCAGTCCCCCCCGCACGGGGTTTTTTCCCCCCGCGGTTTTTCAAACCGCTGTCCGGGTCCGGCCGAAAACCCTTGTGCCCTTTTCAATTTTTCCTTTTTGGTTTTTTGGGTTGGTTTTTAGAAAATCGCAATTTTGAAAGGGGGGAGGGAAAACCGCGGAGAAAAGGGCCCCCCTCTTTAGCTGTGGGGGCAGCACTAAAACAGGACAAATACCGGTTTGGATAAACCAAACCGGAAATTTTTCCCTTCCCTGGGGGAAAGAAGGGCCCCAAGGAAAATTTTAGTCTGTAGCACATAAAAGGGTGTAAAACCAGACTCTAATAAAATACAAGCCCTTTTTTTAAAAAAAAAAAAAAAAAAATCACAGGGCAGGGGGAAGTAGCCTGGCTGAGGGAAATTTCGGGTCATTTAAATGATCTTTGCGGTGCTGGGGTTTCATCGCTTTTGCGCCGAACTCCTATTTTCAAACACTATACATTTTGCTTCATCCCTGCCCCCCTTCCAGGAGGTAAGCGGGAAAACTATTTTTTTCTTCTCTTTTAAGGGAAAATTCCAAAAGCAGTTGTAATTTTAAAACATTACTGGGTCCCTGTTTTTGGGGTTTGGGTTTGAGAAATTCACATATTCTGCAAAAAAAAGCTTAATTTTAAAAATAAAAAAAACTCATTTTCAGTCTCAGAAGTTTCTGCAACAAGTCCGCCATATGTAAATAGACCCTAGAGGATTTTTTCAGGTTTTTTTTTAGTTTCCCACTTTTTTGACTGGAAACCCTTTAAAGCCTATTTCTAGAGGGTTTTTAGACTTTATAACCCGTTGGAAAAAAAATTTTGGTTTTCTAAAGGGGCCCGGGTTTACCCGGGTTATTCAAGCCCTAATTGCGGAACCCGATTTCGGGCCCCCAATTTCGGCCTTTAGTAAGGGGCGGGGGTGCCTGCCGGGGCCCCCTAGACTTTTATTAAACCCCGGCCCCCGTAACCCGGCCCGGATAAAGAAACGTTTCCTTTCTCCCCCCCGAACGAGAAAAAAAGGAATCCATAGTTTTTTCTAAGAGAACAGTTGGGTTACCGTAATGGCGGGACGATTCCCAGCCCTATTGCAGGGGCCGGGGGCAATACGGCTGCCCAAACCTTCCCCCGCAATAAGCCGTTTGAAAAGGGGCCCAAGGGGGCGTCCCCCCGGCAAGGAAAAAATACCATTTCCCGGGTTTTTCCGACCGGGAATTTTTTCCTTTTTTTTTGCAGCCCCCCCCCTTCACCAATTTACTTTGCACATTTTCCGTCCGAAAAACCCCGGAAGAAGAATGTGCCCAAATACAATTTTTTTTCGGGTGGGCCCCCAGAAGGAAAAACCCGTGCGTGGGGACTGGGACGGGGTTTTCCCTAGAGCCCCATTTGTGCTCATTTTCCCAAGGGGCTGCAAAACCGCAAACCCTGCCCTGAAAACCCTTTGGGGGCATTCCCCTGATTGTTTGGGTGATTTCTTCTCAAGGGGGTTTCCCCTAGACACAAAATTTATTTCCATTAAGTTGATTTGGGAAAAAAGTGGCCCCTTTGATGGATCCCATTGATTACCATAGGATCTATTAGGTTTCTGTCATGGTGGGCATCATTTTAACTGAAAAAATAATGTGGGTAATGCACTAGTTTTTCTGGAATTTTTGACACAATCTGTGCTGGAGGCTCTGGACTAACTATATGCCGTGCACTTGAAGCAGGCCTAATACGTATCCCACCTCTATGACCAACTTTGGTGACAAGCACTTGAAACCCCTTTTCCCCTTTTTCTTTTCTCCTGGCCAGGTATACAAAGGAACAGACACCCCTTAATTTACTTTTTTGGGAAACTTTTTTAAAAAAACTTGAATACCCCCTCAGAGTTGTTCCGGAAAGGCAATACCAAGGGTTCCAAAGGATTAAAGAATTTTTTTGGGCCCCTTTCAAACCCCAGCACCACTTTCCCCATCTAAAAACCAAATTTTATTTGCCCTTTGACAATGAAAACATTGGAAACCCCCCCAAAAAACAAAAGGAATTTTCTCAGTGAAAGAGGGAGTTTTTCCCTCTTTCCCCAAAGATGTTTTTCTGTCGTGGGGCCTTTTTTCCCCTTTGCTCGTCATCCGTACTTTTTAACAAAAATTTTATTTTTTAAATGCCCGTTTTTGAGATTAAACCGTACAATTTTTTTTTTTTCAATATTTATGTTTAAAATTGTTTTAAATTTAAAATTTAAAAGATGGGAAAAGATTGTAAATATATAAAATGCATTTTCCCTTCCCTTTCTGCTCATTTTTCATCAAGAGGCTGGATTAGTAGAATCCCTTTCCCGTTGTGGAACCCTAACATCAAAGAAACTCTTAGAAAGGGGGAAATTCCCAAACCCGTGTTTCTAGGCCCCGGGTTTTTTAATGCCTTAAAACCAAATCTTAAAGGTTCAAGACGTTTCTTTAAAATAATGGACCCATTGGGTTTAAAAAAAACAATTTTCCCCTTTTAAAAAGTTCACTTTGCATGTGGTAGCTCACAAAAGGATGATGTTTGTTACATGTGTCTGTTTTTCCACTGACTTGTGGCCTTCATGGAGAGGGCCCAAAAACTAAATCCCTAAGGGCGCCTTTTGTGAAATAAGATTTGGTGGCATCTACAGAGACACCCATTTTTTATTTTAGGGATATGTATGTGATATTTGTCCCGTCCCCGAAATTTTTAGGGTTTTCTTTTTCTTCACTGAAAATCTGCCCTTTTTTTTTCCCCCCCTTGATGGGTTTCGGAAAGAAAGCAGTGTAGACCAAGAATGAATTGTTTTTAAAAAAAATAATAAATTTAAATATATAAAATTTTAAATTTGGGTCGCATTGGGAAAAACCATTTGAAAATATCAGCTATGCCTTTTCCCCCAAAAAGGGGTGTTCCTCCCCCTTTTTAAAAAAGAACCTGTCACATATTTTTTGGGCCCCCCTTGCTGAGGGAAAGCCAAGCTAGTGTCCAGGCCTTTGTTTCCAGCACGTGTTCCTTATTCTGTAAGTTTTCGGAAAATTTTTTGTGTATTTAATGCTCAAAATCTGAGTTTTCAGCCAAAGAGTCATTCAAAGATCATTCAAGTGCAGGTTTTTCAAACCCCCCCCCACCTGAGCTAGCCCCCCCACCTCAACTGACACACCTATTACTTTGAATTGTAGAAAACGTGAATATCTTTTAGTTTGGGGGGGGGGCTAGCCCCTTTGGGGGGGGGGCTAAAAAACCTACCATGAAAAAAGATTTTTAAGGTTTAAAAGCTCTAAAACTGCCATCCTTTCAGAAAAGGGACACAGGTTTTGGGAACCCGCAGGGCTGAAACGGGTTTTTGCTGCCCCCACAAGGGGGGCCATAACCTATTGACAGTTCCAATTTTAAAGGTTCTTCCCCTTACCATCAAGTCCACTTTACTGGAAACCAGGAAACTTTAAAAAATTCCTCTGATCAAAAATAAAAAAAAAAAGCAGATCAAACTAGTTTTTGTTGGGGGAAAAGGTTTGGGTGTTAAAAAGCCCTGATTTTAATAGAGAGGAACCGTATTAAAACTAGACCTGCTCATTGGGGGGCTTACTTGCTAGATGACCACATGGCATATAAAAAAAAAATAACTCATTGAATGAGCCCTGGACTTCTCATCTGGATGTTCCAAAATTTTTCTCCAAATTTGAAGTTTTGCCCAATTAAATTTTGTGTGTTCATTTAAAGTTGCAGCTTTTGCTAACTCAAGCATTTAAACGTGGAAAAGAAGGACTCGGGTTGTTGTAAATGCAGAATCGAAGCCAAATCCTGTTTCATATAGGAACGCAGTCCAGTTCTCCGACTCTCTGTGGTTTCTGTCAGTGCAAGGTATGGAAATCTTAAGACGCTTTCAGGAAGATTTTGAAATCGTAATAAAACACTGTGATTATCTCAATTTTATTATAGTGAGAAAAGCTGTAGAAAGTGAGTTGGATGATTTTTTTTTCGTTTTGGGATAGCTGGCTCTAAAAAAAAAAAAAAAAAAACAGTGGCTTGATTTGTATGGAAGCTCAATGTAAATCATAGCAGCCAGTGATGTAAAATGTTAATTTTGTTGGTTGCTATGAGTGACCGCTCTGTTGATGTAGCTCTATGTTCTTGGTGGTTCTTGGTGTGTTCAAAGAGAGAGTCTGATTAACAATAACCTATATAACCCATGCCTTGCCTTTAGAAGATGTGAAAAGAAAGAATTCTGTCAAATGAGAAGTCCAGAACACCAAATTATAAGCAGGATATTAGATTGAACTCCGCATTTCCCTTCTGTTGTAACTCATGGGAGTCCGTATCTTACAAGATACTTTTGTCATTTGATATATAGAGATGTATATACTGGCAATAGTGACAGAGCTCATTTATAGTTTTTATATAGTTTGTCGAGAGCCAAGCATACTATATAGCTAGAGGAAGAGAACTCTGTATTACATGAGGGCCTAGTTTACTCTTCTACTTTTAGCTTTAAATGGGTAAACAGCCATTTCCGAAGTCTTTTTACAGTTTTGGGTCTTAACAAAGCTGCGCCCCTGTATATGACTTCTTAATTGCCAAGATTCTTGAGATGTTCGAATCTCCACACGCCAATATGGTGCTCTCCCTAAGGAGAGATCTTCCCTTTCTGAGCCACTCATTGCCTCCCACTCAGCCAAGCCAGCATCGGTCTGGTCTGTACTGACGAGGGGCACACACCCCGAAACTGCTGTCTACAGATGGGTGATGCTGGCTTGGCTAAATATCCCTTTTTGCTTTCCAAAGACCCAGAGGGTCAAAAGCAAATTGAGGATTTGTTACATCCAATAGAGGGCGCTTGAGCTTCTCAGCTCCTTTCCCATAATGCCTTGTGATATGAGATGTAGAAGAAAAGGATGTTATGTGAATCCTCTAAGCTTTGGTGAATGGCTAGGAAGATTCACAGAGGGGAATGTTTCATCTGGCGGAGCATTCTCCTATCTCTGATCAAATCTTTGGGGGCCATTAGGTGGGTGCTGTTAAATCTCACTAGTTTAGCACTAATGAAGCAAAACTGGAAGGGTAAAGCATCCCATAATATTAAAAACTGACAGCAAGAGAACACGGCAGGGTAGGTAGGTTCCGAAAACGATTGTCGGACATTGAAGCCTTAAGTTTGTAGCGTCTCCCGCTGTCCTGTTTTAAACTTTGAACATGCTCCAGAAGTTGAGCTAATGCTTTTCAGAATCTGGAATAAATATTAAGGTTCCCTTTAAGTAAAAAAAAAAAAAAAATCATTAATTTCACACAAATTATAATACGTTTTATATCAGAATTTTATTAAATAGGTGATTTTATCGGAATATATCTCTATTTTGTTGGGTAGGAACTGTAGCTGCTATGACACATGGCCTGTGCTGCAAAGGCAAGAGAGAAAAGCCCCATAAAACTAAAAGAGTCAAAGAAGTTTTTTAAACCGTCACATTTTATTTGCCTGACCAAAAAAAGAAAATGTCCATCTACCTCTTTAAACACATTCTTTAAATTAATTTTTTATTTGATTCTGAAAATCACTGTGAAAGCACCTTTTGGGATAACATTTTGTAACCAATATTTTCAAATGAAAAAACCCGCTAATTTTGGGCCCAAAAGCTTTAATGTTTTTTAAAAAATCCCAAAATGGGGAAAGTTTTTATGAAAATTTTTAAAAAGGGAAAAATTTGCTGAGCCCCACCCAAAAAATTTTACCAGAGCAGTTTTAGCCCTTTAGGAGCGTTTAAAAAAATGAAAGCCCCCAATGTGAGTGGTTTTTCTTTTTGACCCTTTCTTAAATTTTTCTAAATGAACCTTGTGTCAAGACTGTCTCTTAGGCCCCATTCAGATTGTTTTTTGACATCCATTGCCCGTATACATCAGGAGGGGCCTTGAAAAAGGGTTTTTCCATTTGTAAAAACACCCAAAGCTGTAGGGGTTTTAGCCCAAAACCCTTTATTTTTGGGGAAAAGTGTTTTTTTAACTGCCCCCTTTTTGCCCCTAGCAACCAATCGGGCTTTCGCTTTATTTTTCCAGAGCAGAAAAAAAATTTGGTAGCTGTGTTTGGGGGTTATAGGGGGGCAACAAGGACAGTTTTGGGCCCTATGTTCACACGATTTTTTGTGGCCCCCGAACAGTACGAAAATACATTGTGTCTTTTTGGGAGGGGGTACCCCCGGGGGCCGGGGGGAGGCCACCCCACCAGTCCTTGGGGCATTAAATTATCCCCGGCGGATTCCCCCAAGGTTAATTGCCCATTTAAAACTTCTCTCCCCGCGGGGTAAAAATACAACCCTTTTTTGAAAAAGGGGGGGAGAGGAGGCTTAATCCATATTTTCTCTATGAAAACGGTGGGTTCCCTTAAATTTTTCCACCCCCAATCTGGGCCGGGATTGAGGGGCAAATACCCCAACAAAAATTTTCCCTGGGGGGAACAAATAAAATTAGGGCGCCCATGTATAAATTTTGGGTGCTGACGGGCCCAATTTTCAAAATCGTTTAAGGCAATGAAAATTTGCCCCAGAATGTCTTTAAAACCCCTTTTCTTTGCAGGTCAACTTTTAAAGGGAAGTGAGAGCCCAAAATTTCCAAAAGGGCTGGCTCAGGCCCCCATTTACCCGGGTCGGGGTGTTTTCTGCCATTTTCCAAAAATCCCGGGGCAGTGTGAGCCAAATACCACAAGTCTGGCTCGGGCCCACCACCTTTTCCCCGGGTTCGGCTGTTTCCTGCAGGTCATACCCATACAGGGCCAAGTTTGGGCCCAATACCAAAGTCTGGTTCAGGCCCCACCTTTCCCCGGTCTGGCGTTTTTTCTGCGGTTTCATACAAAAAGGGCCGAAGTGTAGAACCCAAATACCAGGTCTGGGCCTAAAGGAAACCACCTTTACCCGGGTCTGCTGTTTCTTCTGCGGGTTTCCTATTTTTACGGGAAACTGTGGGCCCAAAATCCCAAAGCTGGTTAAAAAAAACCACTTTTACCCGGGTTGGGGGGTGTTCTTCTGCGGGTCATTTTTTAACAGGGCAGTGTAGACCCAATCCCCTAAGTCTGGCTAGGCACCCCTTTACCCTGGTCTGGCTTTTTCTTCTGCAGGTCATACATACAGGCAGTGTAGAGCCAATACCCCAAAGTCTGGCTCAGGCACCCTTTCCCCCTGGTCTGGCGTTTTTCTGCGGCCCTTATACAGGGGCGTGTAGAGGGCAATACCAAAAGTTGGCTCGGCCCACCTTTCCCCTGGTCTGGCTGTTCAAAACTTTTCGGCACCAAAGTTTTGGCGTCAAAAAATTTAAAAATGTGTTACTTCTACTAATGTGGTGCGACAACCCCAAAATCCCCCAGAACTTTGGGCAAAAAAAAGTTTGGGTACCCCTGTTCATACATCTATGAACTGGTCTTTACGTTTTTTGAGGCCAAAATTCTGGCCACCCCATTTTTAATGTCGCCCTTAGTTTTTATACATGAGGTCAGTTGTCTTTTAGACCACATTTGGCCTACTAAACGTTTGTGTCTGTTCTATTTTACGATGGTAAATATTTTATGCGCTAAACATGGTCCAAATTACACAATTTTTGGTTTATAGATCTGTAGAGCTTTGCTGTGCTATACGCTGCAATATTATTTTATTTTTTTAAAACTGTATCCTGACGTGTACCAGCAATGGACAGCCTAAGGCTAGGTCTACACAGCTAAGTTAAAATACCATTGGAAATCCGACAGTATTTTAACCTCGCCACAGCACGGTTTTTGGAGCGATTTTCACGCATAAAAACGCAGTCGGATTTCGCATTACCATCTGCTACGTACATTGCAGCTGCGGGAATCCGGCGGAAGATAGAACATGTTCTATCTTTCCATGGCAATATCTTCCCCTGTGTGGGAAAAAAAGATTTTTATTGGGCTACATGGCGCTGGATACAGTCAGATTTTCAGTGCATTCTAAATACTGAATGTGCTGAAAATCCAAGAAAACAGGCTTTTAGTGTGGCCCTAGGGTCTCAGGAAAGTGGGATGTAGCTCCCAGTAACCAACTGGAGTTTAGCTTTCACTTGCTAATCTGGAAAAAACAGTGTATGCTGTGGTTGCCATAAGCAGAGGCTTTTCTGACTCACGGGGCTTGGTGAATTGTGTTTTTATCGGCAGCCCAGCCGTTACTTCTTGTTGGCTGCTAAGCTCTAACTGTAAAGTTTTTAAATGTACATACTGTATTTTTTTTTTACTATAGATCTATGTACCAGAACATTTTGTTTTTAATAGAGGTAGCGTACCAAGCTTTTTGGTGAGGTAAATAAATTATAGTTACATCTTGTAATATCACTCATTTTCTTTTATGAAAAATGGCTGCCATGTGTATTAGTTGAGATCTGTAAAAAAAAAAAATTTAAAAATTTAAAGTTGCCTTTTTTTTTAAATTAGAATGAAAAAAAAAATAGATAAAAGTGACACCAAAAAAAGAAAAAACTTTGGATATTGCTACTTCCCAGCACATTATTCCTTGAGAACGGTGTTTTAAACATGATACAGTGGATATTGCGAATTGTATGTAACGTTTCCCTTTTGCCACTTGTGAATTTTAATTACCAGCTTATTTTTTAATTTGCGTATTGACTGTACAGCAAGTATGAGAACAATAACCCTTTTTAAAAAATAAAAAGAAAATTTCCCCTAGATTTGATATAGGGAAAGTGCTATGCGTTTATCGAATTTTTTAATAGGTTTTTTTTTCACCTTTTCAAAAAATGCAGTTTTTCCGCCCTTTTTATCGGTATCTAGGCCTGGACAAGGCAGAGCGGCTTGTTGATGTCCTGCTGGGCTCTTGCCCTGAATGCACCCCCTCTTTTCCATCTTGCTGCAATCTTGCAGACTATTTCCATCTCCTATGTGATCTTCAGTAATTACTGTACTGTGGCCAGTGATTTAATTGCATCAATGAAATATCAAAGTATCAAGAGGCTTTTGGGCCCCTATAAAAAAATAAAAAAAAATTTTTGTCTTTTAGAAATTGGGGCCCGTTTTGACTATGAGGGGAAAAATGATACCTCACTAGCTTCTGGTGCCTGCAAGTCACCTTTCTCAGTATGGTCAAGGGGAAGTTTGTGATTCACTTCTTGCTTTATTATGTTGAGTTTATGACTAACTTTTTAGTTCAAAAGAAAAAAATGTGCAACAGTGTTTCTGCCTTCTGTAGCCTGATTTGGCCAAATCTTAATCAATTTGTCTTTCTGGCCAAAAATGAAGTACTGGTAGTTTCTTAAAAAAAATAAAAAACTGAATAAAGACTAAAATTGTATACCTTGTATATTATTATATTCTGTGTCCCAAATAATTCTATCTATAGAGATTTTTAGATTTTTATTAGATTTGTTCTTTAAAATCTAACTCCTATTATCCAAAAATGACTGTTGACCACAATTCATATAGTTTTGCACACCAGTGAATTCTGCTTTTGGAACTCTCAAAAAATTTTTTTGCCACCAAAAATCCTATAATAATTAATGATAAAAGATGTAAAATACAAAATGTGCCTGTCTCTTAAAAGGGGTGTTAGTCCCACCCTGGGAATGGTGCCTCACTTGTCCTTGTGTCTGGTATTGGAGCTTAGCCACAATCAAGCAAATGGACAAAAGTGGCACTGTTTATTAAAGGGAATGAAATACCCTGTTTTTAACGTCTGAGTAGATATCCAAATGTGAGCCAATATTTAAAAGAATTGGGGCTATTTTTTGGAGCCAGTAACTGCTAGGATGCCATAGATGTGTAGTAAACTGGTATTGTGAAAGTTGGTCCAGCAGAGAAATTTTCCATCATGTTAATGCTTAATGCTAAAACCATGGTCTTTTCTCAGTAATACATTGCATGGCTGTAGCCGCTTTTAACCCTGCCGACTGCTCGTATACTTACCATTTAGGCGTTATACCATTTGTGTTGTGTGTTTCAATATGTCAGTCTTATTCCTAGTGATGCTTTTACCACTGCAGTATACATAGGCCTTACAAATCCTCTCTCTGCGTAGCCGGACGTCGTACCTGTAGTCATATGTTGACCTGCTTTGCATTTCATTTATATGTTACAAAAATGTAATTTCTGTGCTTCTCAAGAATATATTGCAGCACTTTCTGAAAAAGCACAGATTTGTCTTTATGGAGGAGAAAAAAAAAGTGCATTTATTATAAATGTTACACTATTTGGCTCAAACTGAGCAAATGTTTTTATACTGTCTATAACCTTAAAAAAGAAAAAGTGCACGTTTTTGTTTTTTTATAAGATGCCCATATTATGTATTATCTACTAACCTAAATATTTTTACATGTAAGATTTTTTTTTGTAAGAAAGTATCATGCTGAAAAATATAAATATATATAAATTTACATTCCATCACTTTATATTTGAGATTTTTTTTTTTTTTTAATCTTTCACAATGTTTTTTTTTTTATTTAGGATAGTTTATATCTGATTTTGCATAATTTACATCGTTTTCAAATTTGTGCTTTCAT